>OY540854.1:11875571-12106046 GCA_961205895.1 Mythimna pallens
AACGGCCTACTATCCATTGTAGAGCGCGAGTAGAGCTGCCAGGCCGTCAAGGATTATCAACGCCGGGTCTTGGCCTTCCCTGATGGCCGTTATAAGGTTCATCAGGAGTCCTATTGCGCAGGCGGTGAAGTCTTTCCTGCTCTCAGAAGGGCAGGTTCTCGCTGCTGCTCTTCCTGCAGCCGTAGGAGCACCTAAGGGTGCTCCACTCTGCGAGTAGGCTTCGGTGGGCAGTTGGTGGGCCGCTAGTGCGATAGCGCCCTCCTGCACCTTCCTTTTCTGTTGCGACACCGCCTGCGCCTCTTCGGGAGCAAGGTCCGACGCAACATTCTGTTGGGGTTTGGGGGGTGGGGGCTTCTTCCCCCCCTTCTTCCCCCCACTATTCTTATTCCTCCGCCCTGTGGAGGGGGCTGCTCTCTCTTTTGGCTCGTTTGCCACCGCCATCAGAGTTGAGCCCTGGGCCTCGGTCTCTTCGGCAGTCTTGGCCTGGACCATAAGTGTGCCAGGCCGGCCGCTCTAGCGGTAGCTGCAACAGTGCCAGCACGCCTGTTTTGTAGCTCCTTCCTGTATGTCGGGCACTCCCGATTTGAAGCGGGGTGTTGCCCGCCACAGTTGGCACACGTGGCCGGCTCAGTGCGCGGTCGCGGGCAGTCCCGAGCGGCGTGCCCTTCCCCGCATCGGACGCATACAAGTGGGCGGTGGCACTGATGTGAGCTGTGTCGAAACTTCTGACAGCGATGGCATTGGGCGGGGCCCCGCTTGCCCCTCCACGCTTCGACTTTGACACCACGCATATATAGTAATACCGTGGTGTCATATATCCGCCGGATATCAGGTTGCCTTTTTAGGGCCGCGTAAAAGATGCAGCCTGGTCGTCCTTCACGAGCCCGGATGTTCCTTACGTATTCGAGCTCGAAGTTTAGGCGTCGAAGCTCCTCCTCGATCAGAGCTGGGTCCGTCTCCGCTGGCAGCCCCCTAATCGCCACCTTCAGGCTCTGCTCCGCCGGTAGCGAGTAGGAGAACCAGGACAGGCCAGTCGACTTCCCTAGTTCGGTGAGATACTTTTGTATCGTCCGGTACTCTCCTTCACTTTCCGGGATAAACCGGATTCCGCCCTGGTAGGGGCGGGCGTTTGGTGGATGGCCCAGCTGGGCGGTGACCGCCCTGAAATGTGCCGGCCAATCGGGTAGTTTCTCCACTACCAGCGGAGGGTATCTCGTCCTCTTCTTTTTTCCATCCCCGTCCTTGTCCCTCACCGCACTAGTACTTGGAGCGGGAGGAGCTGGAGAGGGAGGAGGGGACCCATGCGTGGGAATGAGTGCGGCGATCTCGGCGAAAGTGGGAGAGCGGGTCTCACCTCTGTCACGCGGCGAACGTTGCGGGAGTGGAGCGAGTGGAGAGCCCACACAGTATCGTTTCGCCTCTTCACGCGCATCCTCTTCATCTGAGCTGCGTGGCCTGCGTTGGGGGCGGGTACCGGGCTGTGGTTCAGGTCCGAGCCCGAACCCGGGCGTGTTGTATGGCGGGGGGGGCGCTCTGTGTCCATGTAGTGCAATCCTCCGGGCGTATCCGAGGACACGTCTCGTGGATCAGCACACGAGCCCCCCGAAGACGCTGACATGTCTGAGCCCTGACGTGAGTAGCACTCAGACAGTACAGCGGGGGAGTCTTGGGCAGAGCACCTCGGCGGAGGCGGAGACACAACATGTTGGACTGACCTTAATTGCACTTCCGGTGTGGATGAGTACGCCAACATGCAGCGGGGTGCGGGCGATGCTGCGCGCCGGGCCGGAACTGGGTGGCGGTCAACAGGATTCGGTGTTTCTTGTTGCGCCGACGTAGGTTCACATGTACTATACGTGGGCGCGGTTTCTTCAGCTAGCGGTGCGACAGCGGCGGCACAGACGCACGGTGCAGATGCGGCAGCACAGTCGTGCGGGGCGGGCGCGACAACGTGCGCGTGCGCGGCGGTCTGCGTGACACCGTAGTGCGTTGTTTGCGCCACGGTGCACATATGCGGTATCGGCGCGGGAAGGTAGGCATGCGGCGCGGGTGCGGTAGCATGCACCTGTGGCAGGTACGCGGTAGTGCACACAGGGGGCGCTGGTGCGGCAGCGCACACGGGAGGCGCAGGCACAACTGTGCGCGCTTGCGGTACGGACGCGGTGAGGTCGCGGCGCGGTACAGACGCGGTAACAGCACTGCACGATATAGACGCTGTTTCGCAGGCACACGTTGCAGGCGTGTGCCCGGATCTTGCGTTGGGACGCGATGACGCTACCGGTGGCGCCACCTGTCGTATGGAATGCGCGGCGGCACGGTCCTTCGGCGCGGCGGGACGCGCGGTGGGGGGGGGTAGCGGAACGAGTGGCTTGGCTTCTCGTAACCACTGCTGGTCCTGGAGCCTGGATGGGTACAGGTCGGAAAGCCGGAGGTCTCACCGGAACAGCAGGTGTCCGGCACGGCGGCGGCGACGGCGAAACACGCACAGTCGCCGGTGACGACGCCGAGCCGGAAGATGCTGTCCCTGGTGAGCTTGATGAGGCAGCTCCGGGCGAAGTTTTCCCAGTTGATGGGAGCGATGTTGGGTCGGTGTCGCGCCCCGGGGGGCTACGAACACCGGCCTTCTTCGGAGGCATGGGATGGTACACACGAAAAACACTTTGATAAAAATTAAAATAAAATTGGACGGTACAAGATAAAATTTAGCCACCGCAACCGCTTCGGTGTGTACGGAAACACCGGGCAGAGACGGGGCGGTCCCCCTAAGTGCTACCGCAGGTGGGAGTCGAGACCCTCACCTACGACAACACCGAGAGGTAACCGAAGGTGGACGGTTCGGACGGTTTACGAGCACGACGGAGACGTACGTACGCGTATAGCTAGAAGCGAATCCACTGACTCAATTCCGGTCGGGGGGTCGCTTTTATACAATAGACTACGAATATTCTAGAAAAAGAAGTTTCAAGGTCACACTATAAAAATGCAGTCACCTCCCAGAACATAAATCGAAAAATCATATATTCTAGAAGCTCGGTCAGTTCCCACTGCTGGGACTCAGGCCTCCTCTCTAGGCCGTAATCCACCACGTGGGCCCAGTGCGGGTTGGTGAATGTCACATGTCTTTGATTTTTTTGGTTCTAAGACATGCCGGTTTCCTCACGATGTTTTCCTTCATCGTTTTGAGAGCAGTGGTGATGAAAGAAATTACACAAAGTAATGCGCCTGGCTGGGTTTGAACCCGCGACCTACAATTCGTAAGCTGTTACCACTCGGCCACCACTGCTCATATTATATTACCTAATAAAGTGTGCAAATAAATGGAACTTGTTACTTTTAATACAGTTCCGTTATACTTACATAATTATTTACAAAATTAAAAAAGAAATATAATATGTAAAATTAAATAAATTCAGATTATTTCAAATGTCAAAGTTTTGAAATTAAAAATATTGTCAGATGAGTCATTGAATAAAATATGTCCTAAACTTAACTGCCAAAAAAATAAAATATTGGTCCAGATACAGATGCCAAATTAAATTATTATCATTGCTTATCACGCTATTTTTATCGTCCTATTATTCAATGTCACTAAATTAGCCTTACTGGAAGTCAATATCTATATTTTCATCCTGTAAGTAATCTTTGACATTATAATAACATTTATTCACATAGAATGTATGCAGTTTTGACTTAAATTGATGAACATGTAACTTTTTGACGTCGTCAAGCAGCTTGTTATATATCGATGATGACATACAAAGAATACTGTTCAGGATCTCAGGGAGATGAATAAACTAAGTGGACTGTATTTGAAGGTATACTCGAGTAATGACTAAGTGAATAGCTCTACAGTCAGGGGTCGGTAGAGGAACGTGTGTACCTCGGAAGCTGTCGGATCTGCTGCTGCTACGCGCCTCAGCCGTCGGTGAGGACAGTCCGTATGTTCACGCGTTGCAATACTTTTAATGATTAATTGTTAATTAGTCGCCCAAAGCCGCAAGCCTCACGTCAGTGATAACGCTTGAACTTCGAAAACCGCTCTTATAGCTACGGTATAAGGCTGTCAAATTGATGACTCGAACTTATCATGCTCATGCATTTCTGTGTAAATAACAAGTTTTGTGGTTATAAAGTAAGTAGTAAATATAAACAACTAAATTAATAACAAGTTAAGGGGGAAGCACCAGGTCAGCCTGAAATTAGAATTTTCTAACTTTGCATTTTGCAGATTTATGACAGGTTCTACGTTCATCACAAGCTTTTTTTTATAAAATAATACATTTAATAATATGACTGGCCTGTTGGTGTACTGGTTAGTGGCCCTGACTGCTATGCTGGAGGTCGTGGGTTCGATGCCCACCCAGGACAAATGTTTGTGTGATGAACACAATTATTTGTTCTGTGTCTGGGTGTAATTTATCTATATGTATGTATTTAGAAATATGTAAGTATGTTTATCAGTTGTCTAGTACCCATAACACAAGCTCTGCTTAGCTTGGGACTAGACAGCGTTGCGTGATAGTTGTGATATATTATATTATTATTATTAATGTTTATTCATTTGTTTATGTACATATAAATTATATTTTTAAATATTTCAATAAAAAATAAAAAAAACATTTAAAAATATAAAAAATAGTGTCCCACCGGTATCGGGAACAGGGTCCAAGCTACCGGCGGTCAGGGCTCCAGAGAAAGGAACCTCCTAACAATACGAGCCGTGTCCAGGAGTACCACTTTCTGAATCAAGCCCTTGATCCAGCCGCCTAACGCGAGCCTCCTAAGGTGTTGGTCGAGGCTCTTGGCTATTAAGCCATTGGCTGACACGACTATCGGTACAATGATCGCCGAGTCCACATCCCACATGTCGACAACCTCGCGAGCCAAGTCAATATACTTGATTTGTTTATCTTTCTCGGCTTTCACGAGGTTCTCGTCATGCGGAACGGATATGTCAACAATCATTGCACGCCTCTCGCTTCGGTCCACCACCACTATATCAGGCTTATTGGCTACAATAGTCCTATCAGTGATGATGGACCGATCCCAGTACAAAGTGATATGACCATTATCAAGAACTGGGTCGGGCTCATACCTGTAGTACGGCACTTCCGATTCCACAAGAGAGTATTTCAAGGCAAGTTGCTGATGGATAATCCTGGCTACAAGGTTGTGTCTATGCAAGTACTCTCCGTTAGCTAGACGAGAACAACCAGAGATAATGTGACGAATTGATTCTCCCGGACGGTGACATGCCCGACAGATGTCAACCGTGCCGTCCTTCACAATAAATCTCCGGTAGTTATTCGTCATGATAACTTCGTCCATAATTGCACAGACAAAACCTTCGGTTTCCCCGAAGAGGTCACCGAAACGCAGCCAGGCTACGGACGCCAATTGGTCTACATCGGGCCCGTGAAGGGCCCGGAAAAAGCGTCCGTAAAGTTCCTTGCTCTGCCATACTTCCCTGCGATCGTTAGTGTCAAGCACTACCGGTTTGCGCCAGTTCTCGTTAGCCATTGAGAGCGGGGTGAGTCCCTTGTCCACTGATACTACATCTCGATGCATACCCACGTCGGTAGCTAGGAAATATTCCCTGAGACTGCATACCTCGCGGTTGTGTAGGGTCTTAGCATTTAAAAAACCTCGACCTCCACACTTCCGCGGGATATACAGTCTGATCACCGACGATCGTGGGTGATGCATTCGATATGCAGTCAGCAGTGTGCGGACCCTCCTATCCAGGGCGTCAAGTTCCGTTTGAGTCCATTTGAGTACGCCGAAAGAGTACATCAATACCGGCATGACCCAACCGTTGAAGGCGCGCACCTTGTTTCCGCCTGAAAGAAGGCTATTGAATACCTTCTTCAGGCGTCCAAAGAAACGTTCCCTCAACGATTGCTTCATGTCAGAGATATTGATGCCTAGAGCTTCCAATATACCCAAATACTTATAGGTTTCGGTTGGAGAGAGGGATCTCAGGTTTATGGAATCCGTGAGTTGAGTTCCCACAGATTCCACAATCTCCCCTCGTTTTACATGCATGACCGCACATTTGTCCACACCAAACTCCATCCTGATGGCACTACTGAAGGTTTCAGTTACCTTCAGTAGCTCCATCAGTTGCAGATTGTTGGGGGCAAAAAGTTTCAGGTCATCCATGTAAAGTAGGTGAGATATTACCTGACCACCTCTCTTCAACCGATAGCCTAGACCTGAATTCTCCAGCAGTGTGCTGAGAGGATTCAAGGCTAGGCAAAACCAAAGTGGACTGAAACTATCACCCTGGAATATACCTCGCTCGATCCTTACAGGTTCGTTGTTCCTCTGGATATGTCGACATCCTGGATAGTGAAGGACCGTCCTCCATTGCCTCATACACGACATCAGGAAGGTGCGTAGTGTTGTATCAATTTTATACAATTCTAGCACCCTCATGAGCCATGTATGAGGAACAGAGTCATAGGCCTTCTTATAATCTATCCAACATGTCGACAGATCCTTTCGGGAACGTCGAACCTGTTGGCTAATGGTCATATCAATGAGGAGCAGCTCCTTAGTACCGCGGGACCCGTTCCTACATCCATTCTGAGAAGGTGACATGATGAAATTTTTGTCAATATGACTGTTAATTTTGCTTCGCAGTATGGATGTAAGAACTTTATAGACCGTCGGCAAACACGTGATCGGTCTATAATTTTTAGGCTCCGCAGTACTACCTGACTTATGGAGCAGATGGGTTATTCCTGTTGTTAGGAATTCCGGTAGCGACCCGGACTCTAAGGCAGACTGAAACTGATATGCCAAGCGAGCGTGCGATCTTGTAAACCACTTAATCCAGAAATTGTGCAGTCCATCCGGCCCTGGAGATTTCCAGTTTGGCAACGGACGGACTGCACGAGCTACATCTTGGGGGCTGATGTCAATTGCCCCCATTTGTGGTATAGGATCGCACGCACGCTCGACCTCTCGAGTCCAGTCACCCTCGGTGTGACTGACAGGCACCGACCAGATGCTTCGCCAGAATGAACTCATGGCGTCATCATCCGGGAGGCGCGCATCAGTCACACCTTGGTCCGGTCTCTCCCAAGACCTATAGACCCACCTTTCATTACTCCGGAATGTGCGATTCTGGGTGTATCGCTCCACCCGCCGCTTATACCTGCGGATGCGGTTTGCCCATGCATACATCTTCTGCTTCAGGAAGTCGATGCGCTCTGTGACACGGGACATATAGTCTCGGGGGCTGATGTCAGTCCCTGAAAACGCCCGTCTCACAAAGCGCATCACTCTTGGGCGAGTGTTGCCCTCCCTGAAGCAGATTAGTTTGCCGATGAGTGCTCTGGCCCCACCAATACGACGCTCGATTCTGCACTGCCAAGCCGGCACGGTTGGTTCCGGTCGTGTAGCTACGTCACAGTTTGGAAACTTGACGTGAGCTACACGACATGCCGCAACAGCTGCGCAGTACATTATCGAGTGTGTATCAGTGAGATCTTCGCAGTCGTCAAAATAGTTTGACAACTGCAAATCCAGAGCAGCCACCAGCGCCTTATTCTTGTTTATTATTAATTATTATTAATAAATAATAATTAATAATAATTTTGTTATTATTATTAATAAATAATAATATAATAGTCATTTATTTCGGAAACCAGTTCATGTGCATAAAATTATATGATATAGTCTTCATTCGCTACAACTGTACAGTCATACGTGTATTCGTCAGCTCAGCACACATAGTTAAATAAAAGTTGTAAAATGTTACAATTCCTTTAGTTGCCCTTTTCATTATATTTAAGGTACCAAGTCGAAAAAGTTACCATGGTAACGTGTTCAAACGTTCCCTTCTAGTTATTAATTACTAACATAGTGTTTTAAGATCATACTAACAATTTTCTTGTAATGAATAGACCAGTTGATGTCTGAATAAATAAATAATTACTCAATTTACTCATAACACAAGCTCTGCTTAGCTTGAGACTAGACGGCGTTGTGTGATGGTTGTGGAATATTTATTATTATTATTGGTAAATAAAATATAACGTAAACGCACCGAACGACGACCCCTTAAACTCGGCACCCATTAGCGCCCATTTACAAAATTATAAGTGTTCTAAGTATTAAATTTAGACAAGCGGCTGTTTTATGTAAACTAGATTTATTTATATTGTAAATGCTTAAATGCATCACTAGCTTGTGTGCGTAAACCAACGATTTAAAGGATAATTCCACAGTTCGTCGTGGGACTCCGCAGGTAGTGCAGTGTTTAGAGCGACACTACTACATTACAATACCCATTACGTAAGTACCTACACTTATTTATTTTTAGCAGAAAACATCGACAGTGGAAAGGTAAAATCACTTAACCACCACTTTGGTCGAAAATATTTTTTTAAATAAATCACGAGAATCAGCAAAATTTTCTTCGTCAATCTGTTTAGGTATCGTGTAAATCGAAGGGCTTTTTGGCGCATAAGCAGACCAAATTTTTACGTTTTTAGGGTTCCGTACCTATCTCAAAAGGAAAAAACAGAACCCTTATAGGACTACTTTGTTGTCCGTCTGTCGGTCAAGACCCTTTATCTGGGGAATGCGTGGAGGCTGTACCTACTGTGGGGGATGGAGACGCAATGAAAGGCCCATCATATTATTACTCGACTATTATTATAAGTATATTGTTCTAAGCACTTTCATAATATGTTTTCTATATAAATTACGTCCCGACATATTTTTTATTCTATTGATTGACCTCAATCAACTAAACTTTTGATAACATAAACTTTAAAAGTACATCATGCCAGTTCTCCAAGTTAATAATAAGTGTGAACTCCTTAGACATCACAGTACTGAGGTCTGCGGTCCCTTGAAGCTGAGAAAAAATCAAACTTCAGAATAACAAAAAAAAAAGATACAGCCGTTCATGTCACAAAAACGAATATTTCGACACTCTCAAGGAAATTAAAATTTATAGGGTACCTACTTTCCGTTTACCTAGAATCCTCAAAATTTGGCCTGAGGCAAGGTCTCATAGCACAAGTATAGGACGGCGAGCAATGGGTAGCTCGCCGTCCAATCATACGGTAACCGTTCGGACTGAGCCCATATCGTCAAGTAACATAATATGCTTTGCTTTATGTATTGCATTAGTATACTTAGGAAATACATTTCCAAATTATATAATAAATATAATAATAACTGTAGGTGCTTAGAGTATCGCACATGACACTTATATGAACATCGTAGTGCAATTCGAGTACTTATAGCAACATCACCAAAAACGGTTTTGAAAACTTTGAGGAATGGCCGGAAAGACAAAACCGGCGTCCTTACCTTCCGCATGACGCAGGTCTTCATATGGTAAGTTCAGGATATTCCTGTACCAGGTTCGTGCAGAAGAAACACCCGGGTGGCACCATTGTGTAATCCGTCCGGAGGACACGGTGGAGCATACGGTAGAGGTGTGCCCCGCTTGAGCAGAGCACCGCCGTGTCCTCATGGGGGCGATCGGCAGCAGTGATCTCTCAGCGATTGCACTGGGCCTTGGTACAGGCCATGGTCCGGTGTGCAGAGGAGTGGCAGGCGGTCGCCTCCTTCTGTAAAGCAATAATGCTAACAAAGGAGGCGGCCGCACGCGCGAGAGAACGGCCTTCACGCCCCAGCCAGTCCAAGTCATCGATGGCGCGTAGTGTTCTACGTGCGCTTCAAAGAGATGTCAGCAAACCGTAGGGGCCCAGCAGGGTCGAAGCCTAGTGGAGCCATGGGTTGTGCGAAAGAGAACCCCGGGGCCCTCCAGGGCCCCGGGTTCTCTTCCAACGAAGGCAAAGAAGTACTAATGACGAACTATCGCTTTCAACTTTAGAGCGGGAGAAGTCATTAGATGAGTTTCCACCAACAAAAAAAGTTTCATCGAGATCGTGAAGAAGTATTAGTGTGTTCATAACATAATTTATGCATATTATTATCTATAATAAATCTATAGAAGTTTTTAGTTGAGCACTGATGCGCGCAAAATGTACGAAATTATTAAAATTGTAACTTGATATAATTATTACTTTGGCTTTGTTTCAAAGAAAGATATACTACATTCATTGACTTTGGAGGTATGCGGAACAGAGAGTAAAGTCCCGCAAACCTCCGTTGAAAAGAGAGGATATCTATGGGGAGGATCCTCCGACCGACGGGCGTTATGTGTTAACACGGGCGTTGTTGTCGGGCGTTGTGTGGTAACAGCTCATAGATGATTTCGGGCTGTTCTATATGTTCTAATCGCGCGGAGAACTTTATGGGTAACTCGACATACATTTTCACTGTTTTTTCATACAACCGCTCTTACGCGATTATGACACATTTTTCATTCGATATTTTGGAAACACAGTACCTTGTGGATATAAATAAGAGTGTGTCGGACCACGCTCAGTGTAGGGTTCCGTAGTTTTCCATCCGTCACAATAAGTGTCCCCACTTAAGAATTAATGAACGACAAGACAACGAGCAAGAACAAATACCACCAACGCCAACTTGGGTTTTCGTTGGTAATTTTGGATTGCGTGAACCGATTTTAATAATTATTTTCTTTTTTTGAAAGAAGATACGTTTCGGATGATAAAATATGTAAACTAAGTTAAAAGAAAACGCTTGCATATACGGTTAAATTACAAACTTAGTTCAGAAATTATTTTGTACAACTTTTCAAAAACTGTTCAACCCATCAAGTTCAAAATAATTTACCTAGAAAGTCTTTATAAAGTTCTAATTTTGAGATTTTTTTTCAATAATTTACCCAGAAAGTATTTATAAAGTTCTAATTTTGAGATTTTTTCATATTTTCTAAATTTATGGTTCAAAAGTTAGAGGCGATTATTTCCGAAAATATTAACATTTTCAAAAAATTATTTTAGTAAACCTCATTTCATTTTTAAACACCTATCCAACAATATAACACACGTTAGGGTTGAAATGAAAAAAAAAACCCCAATTTATGTGTAGGAGGGGTACCCTAATAAAACATTTTTTTCGACTTTTTATTTTACCACTTTGTCGGCGTGATTGATATACATATTGGTGCCAAGATTTTATCCGCGGACGGACAGACAGACAGACTTGGCGAAACTATAAGGGTTCCTAGTTGAACCCTAAACAGGACCCTCTGTATTGCGCGATGTAGGATTAGTTCTTATGTGACGCCATAGATGTCGCTACATCACTCCCCTTCGGAGATTGGAGATCGATGGATGGTTCTTGATGCTTCTTGACGCATACCAGGCCAGTGTTAGGTTGGTTCCAGTGGGTCGGAACCGAATGCCGCATAGTTCTCGGCAAGTCGAAACTGTCTACGGTGATGCCCCAGTGAGTCGGGATGGTGCTGTCCCAGTGAGTTAGAATGATGCTCCAGTGAGTCGGGGTGATGATGTCCCAGTGAGTCTGGATGATGCTGCAGTGAGTCAGAGTAGGGTTGCTGGCTCCAGTGAGACGGAGCGGTGCTGTGCGACTTAGGGTTTGACTGCTGGCATCGAACAGGAGAGGCTCTTCATGTGACTGGCCGAAGGTGCGGTGTGCTTAGCCAAGCGCGCTGATGAAGCTGAGGATGATGACCAGGTAGGCATTCTAGTGTTCAGGTTACCCTTTATAGCCCTGGGTGCTGGCTGTATGGCTGGCTGCTCGAAAGCTTTAGGAAGTGATGATGACGTCACGAAGTAGTGGCTGCACGAAGTCTGCGCTGATGTTCTTTGTCGAGGGTCACCAGTTTGGAGCTAAGCAGAACAGAGAGTAAAGTCCCGCAAACCTCCGTTGAAAAGGGAGGATCCTCCGACCATACGAGTGTTGTGTCTGGTGGGCAACTGCCCAATAGATGATTTCGGGCTTTTCTATATGTTCAAATCGCGCGGAGAACTTCAAATGCGCGATGTAGGATAGTTCTTATGTGACACCATAGATGTCGCTACAGACTGTTAGGCGGTACGAACGTCGCCGGGTCAGCTAGTGCATAATATTTGCGCCATCACAGAGAGAGATGCGCCGTTCCACCTAAAAAAAAACCTTCTCGCTCCACCATAGAGCGCCAGAAGCCATTTGATGATTTCCCACCGAGCTTTTTTCTGATAATTGCAGTACATAATCAACAATAGTTATTTGTGCAACAAGTGAGCAAAGTTATTTTTTGCTGCGAGTGCTAATTTTGAGTCCCGAGCAAGCGAAGGATTTTTTGATTGAATCACGAGCTAACGCTCGTGATTCTAAAGTAGAATCCTGAGCGAGGGGAGGGATTCAAAGGCACGAGATGCAAAAAGTTTTGCTCTCGTGTTACACACATAATTTTTCACTTCAGCAGCGAGAACACATATTACTTGGGAAATAAAATAATTAACAGTAATAGATTTAATAGAAATTTCAATTAAAATAAATACTATCTCTGTCACTAGTTTTGCTCATATTTTACAATTATTTTAACATTCTTAATCTTATTTGCCACTATTTTATTTCCGCTGTTTTTTTAAAGCACGTTCTAAAACAGTCAATGTTGAAACTAGAAATAATTATTTAAATAAGTACTCAGGTACTCTTATTTTTATTCAAATACAATAATAAATTTAAAATTCAATAATTTATTTAGAAAAAAAAAAACAATTTTATATATTACAAATATTTTCTATTTATTACACATTTCCGAACGTGTTTTTCTTTGTGGTGGAATTTCAAAATCGGAATGAACTTGGCAATAAGAACGAAATGGCATGTTTCTCACTCGCTTTTATAAAAGGGCGAGAAAGAGACAGAGTACAGTGCAGTTCGAATGTTTCGATTTGTATGGCTAAAAAATAATAATTAAAAAGTTACTTTGTCTCACGCAGTAAGCAAAAGTTTTGCTCACTGTTTTCAAGCAGCAAAATCTACTTGTTTGAGCTGCTGTGGTGAAATTTTTTTTTCATTTCTGCACGAAATTTTTCGAAATCATCTATGAAAATTGCAAATTTCCTTGTAACTTTCTCACTATACCCATGTCAATTTGGCATCGATACTTAATTCGTGGCGAAATATTGTAAAAGTTGCAGTCAGTTACCAAGTAAAAATCTGCAACACCCCGTCCCATTTCGCCTGCCTTTTACTTCGGGAACAGAAATAGCACTAATTCTCTTTTTTTTCAGGTGCGGATCGTCATTGGATCATTTGGCTACGTTTGAAGCTGCTGCTTACTCCACGTCCACAAGTCCGCCTATCTCTGTGCTGGTGCTGTGTGCTTGTGAAGTGCCCCGGTACTGACAAGCAGTCGTACCATGTTTAGTAAGCGTTCAGATACGTCAGGCATTCGAGGCCAGCTGTACGAAACAAAACTTATAAGCTTGTTATATTTTAGAGCATTTTATGACGATACTATTGAGGAGTTCCAAATAGCTTCGAATATCGATGACATAGGAGCCTTCGACGACATTTGCTTTACAGCTAAAGTCGAAGGTTTCGATAAACCCGTCGCAGTGTTCATACAGGCCAAGCACAAAGAAAACGAGAAACAAACACTGCAAAGCGATTTGTCTGTATACTTCAATAGCTATTTGAAAATCAGACAAAAGTTTGATCCGAGTAATAACGACTCGTTTTTCAAAGGCAAGTTTGACGAGACAGAATGTCTGTTCGTAATATACACGACCGCTAAAGACGACTTTGATAATAACTCGGATGAAAGTGGTTTTTTCTCCAATCTGTATGACCTGATGGATACAGAAGGAACAGCCAAGAAACCTTACGGCCAAGAAGAGGATGTAGAGTTCCTATGCGAAATAGTAATAAAAGAACAAGTTACTACCCTGGCCGAACGAATAGCAAAGTTTATATACGATGATAAGAACTTTCATACGATGTTATCGGATGATCTCATTCATTGCTATCACGTCATTTTGACGCAAAAAGTGGTTGACGTATCAGAAATTCAAACTCAACAGGGTACGAATGTCCTAAAGCACCGGATAGCTTCATTTCGAAACGATTTCTTTGATAACCAGGAAGATTACATCGTTCTATTCAAAGATAGATTGTACGAAGAAGTTATTAAACGTCGAATGATAAAACCCGCTGATGTACGGTTTTTTCTATCTGAATTCTTGGGTGATCCCACCGACGTTAGACTGAGCAAGCTGATAGGGACTGTTATTACTTACAACAGTCAGACAGGTCAATTACATTTTGATCAGAAATCCACAAAAGTCTTTAAGCCAAACATGAAGCCAATGGACGTTTCTCAATCAACTGTTAACAAAGCAATCGAACTGGCGGCAAGAGAAATATTATCATCTCGGCAATTCAAAGTCCCTCCTGCTTTTGGTAACAAAGATTTAACAATAAGCGAAAGAAGAATTAATTATATAGCGTCGAAAATGGTCAATATATTAGAAAATTGTAAATCTAGTAAGATGGTTACTATAGATGAATCTTTGGAACATGGACTACTGCAGCTTAATGGAGGTATAGCTGGAGCTATCGGAAACATATTTGTGCTTGACGATGACACCAAATTAATGAAGATTACAGATAATCTGGAGTCACTAGGAAATCTTTCTCAAAAGCTTTATCAAAAATTAAGTAATGAAATCCACGATTTGCTCGAATACAAATTTTGTGTTAAAATTAACAAATTTCCAAAACTTTTATTCCACTGTAATGAACTTGAAAGGAGTTTAGCGAGGGATTTTTTGAACAAACTTCTATTTTATAGTGGTCAAGCTGATGAAAATGGTGTAGAAAGAATTTTAAAAAACGACATAGAAGATTGCCAACGTGAGCATCCAAACTACTTTCAAGCTAAAACTGACGCAATATTTCTAGAATATCATAATAAGATACAAGAGTGGTGGATAAGGACGAACGAAGTAGAATATCTTACACGAAAAAGCGACTTATTCCAAAAATCAATAAACAACATAATTAAGGAACCATTGATGAATTCAATAAACATTAATTATATGAGTAAAATAAATAATACTTACACATTCAATAACGATGCGATGACTTCCTTGAACTTGGAGGATCAACTCTCGAAGACGATCATTATCGCAGAGAGCTGCATGCTAACTGTTATGAAAGTGTTGCAAAATTTGAGGAAAAAAAAACACTTTGTCTTAGATGTCGAGTATGTAATAAAGCTCCCGATGAACGACCGAAACACACTACGTACAGAGTTAGCAAATACAAATAACATTTTAATTTTTGTTTGTGATAAAATAAGAAATTCAATAAACGAAAAGAAAGTTTTAGAAAATATTGCAGCAGTAGTTCAAGAGAAAAAAACTATTATAATAACGCGTAAGATGTTACTTCCAATGATAACTGAATGTTTTCCAAATGCAGAACATATAGTAAGCGACGATAAAAGCAGTCTCATTACCATGACTGAAGAGTCACAAAAGATTATATTGGAGAACGCTACAATATTATTCCAAGGCACAGAAATAAAGCTGAATGCAATAATTGATAATAAATCAATGGCATATGTAAAAGGAGATGTTTTGAATGAAATCATCAATGAAGCAACAATTGTAGTTGGTAAATTAATTATTAATAAAACTTATGATGAAATTAAACATTTGTATATTGATAGACGCGTTAAAAAGACGGGAGATAAAGACGGAAAAATAGTTAAAACTCTTAACAATATACTAGACGATACTGTACTGATAACAGCAGAGCCCGGCATGGGAAAGACTACTTTACTCACTCACTTATCAATTAAAACAAAGGAAGGTAACCCAGAAATTTGGATCGTAAGGATAAACTTATTGGAATACTCGCGAGAATTCAGCAAGTGGAAGGAAGACAAAATAAATATCGATACATTAGAGACTTTAAAGTTTATGTGCCAAGTTATACTTCGCGATAAAGGCAAAAACTGTGAAATAAAAATAGCCCAGGAAGAATCAAACGGTGATATGTATCTGAAAGATTGTACAGGCGATCAGTGGACTGAATTCGAATTGAATTTGTTTCTACATATTTATAATAAAGGCAAGATCATATTCTTATTTGATGGCTTTGATGAAATCTGTCCCCATTATGCAAAAGAGGTCATCAAATGTATTAATACTGTCAGTAGTAAACACCGGAAGCATAGAAAGTGGATCACAAGCAGGTCGTATAACGAAGTGCAAACCATTTTACAGCGAGAGTTTGGTTCATCTTATGAAATAGATTACTTCTCAAACGAAGAAATGGAAAAATATTTAGAAACTTTTTGGAATTATCATTTGAGATTAGAGAAATTCAATACCGAACAACTTAAGAATGTAAAGACTTTTATTGATTACATGATAAATTCGGAAACCCTGAAACTACATAATTTTGTTATGCCACTACACAAAGTATACCTCAACGCAGTCTATTACTTGATCAATGAAGTTAAGTACAAACAAATCCCATTATGGACATACACTAAACATTTTGATGATTCTCGGTTTACTAAAGAAAAAGATGATAATTTTATATTCACATTTCACGATGATAACAGTCGCGGGAATCCTTTACATCTGTACCTCACAGCTGTTTTCTTTGAAGACAATATAAAAAGTGTTAACGTAAACACTGATAAATGGAATCTAGAAATCAACGCTTTTACCTTTTACGAACGATTCATGGAAATAAAAATGAAAACTATACGATTCCAAGAAAAAAATGAACTGAATATAACTAAGCCCGATATTATGATGACATACGACAAGGAACTTGCTGATTTCATCAAGGAACACAAAAAACTGGCGGCTTATGCTATTTTCAATCGGCAAACTAATCTGTTATTCAGTAGGAAAGATTTAGAAGAAATAAAAAAGACGATCAGATTTATAGAAAGAGGAGGAGAGAAGACAGGCCTCATATATAGAGTGGCCAACGATATCCCGATATTTATCCACATGACATTCACTGAGTATTTTGCTGTTGAATATGTTTGTGATTGTTTGAAAACCGAAAATGATAAAGTCAAACTAACATTGTGGATGGATTTCATTTTTAATGGGATGTTTTCAATGGATAATTTGGTGTATATTCTCAATATTTTTGATTACAGAATAACTATAGACAAAACATTGATGAACATTTTAGAAAATAATAAAGAACAGATTTTTAATTTGATAATGGTCCAGGGGCGAGTATATTCAGAAATTGTTACCAGCAAGAGATTATTCCATTACCATATCGATATGAAAAAGAAGGATTATTGGGCGTTATCAGACGTGTTGCAACAGGAATTACATAACTTCACACTATTTTTCATGTCAATTCTTGAACACTTTCTGAACGACACTAACTTGAATGATTTTCTTGATATTGTGAAAGGATCGCAATTGTTAACGACTGCTGAAAAAATAAACAAAGACTTTGTAACATTTGTGATTGATATTGTCAGAAAAATTGATGAATCGAAGCTCACTTGTATGGTGCGCGATAATTTTGCATCTTTATCCGATTCTACGATATGTCGTTGCGTCGAATTGAGTAGTCAAGAAATAGCGCAACTTGTGTTTCCTCAAGAGGAACCATTGGATTATCAGATACCTAACCAATCATCTCCTTCACCATCGTTGCCGGATAACCCGTCAGCGTGTTATAATGATCCAGCTTACCATTTCATTTACGGATTGTCGAATCGAATATACGCATCAAGCCTGCCGTCAGGATCATCGGATACTAGGCTTTCCAGAGATCTGTCAACATCTAGTTTACAGAAAAAGCTCTCAACACACAGTTTACCCACGCCGAATTTAGAATCCAGACCTCTTAGATGTCTGTCTACATTTAGTTTGCCCCTGCTGCCTTCAGCCTCCAGTTTGACCAGACCTCTATCAACATCCAGTCTGGCTCGGTGTCTTTCCGAAATAAGTCTGTCTATGCGAATATCTACACCCTGTCTACCTTCAGGATCATCCACATTTTTTTTTAATTATCGGTAGCCTCGTGTTGGTCGACGATGGAGTACGCTTGACAAGAGTAACCAATTCACCCTTTTTTTTTCGGGTGGGAAAAACATCTAATAACATCCGCGCTCTTGGGCGGAGCGAGAGGGATAGTGTCAGATTTTTACTGACTAAAAACCAACTCCTATTCCTTCTTTGCCATTTTTCCAGAGGGCCCCAGGGATCTCTTTTGCATTACCCATCGCCTCAGTAGGCTTCGACCCTGCTGGGCCCTCGCGGTTGCTGACATCTCCTTGAGGCGCGCGTGGAACAGTACGCGCCGTCGACTACTTGGGCCTGGTCCGGACGGTTACCGGACGATCGGACGGCGAGCCACCCGCCGGCCGGCCCGTATTCCCAATTTACGGTAGCCGGAAATCGGGATCGGAATCCCGGCGGCGGTTGGGGCGTGAGGACCTTTGCCCCAGGCGACCGGCCGCCTCCTTTGCTAGCATTACTGCTTCGCAGAAGGAGGCGACGGCCTGTACCAAGGCCCGGCGCGAAAGATCGCTGCCGCCGATCGCGAGGACACGGCGGTGCTCTGCCCAAGCGGGGCACACCTCTACCGTGTGCTCCACCGTGTCCTCTGGGTGGTCCACACAATGGTGGCACCCGGGCGTTTCTTTCAAAAAACTTACCATGCCCGGTGAGGACCTGCGTCATGCGGAATGTAAAGACGCTGTGAGGTCTTTCCAGCCACTCCTCAAAGAAGGGACTTATCGCTATAATTATGGCGTGCCCAAACCTATTCACCCTTGACATAAAGAAGGTTGAAGCTATCAGGAAACTCAGACTCCGGCAAGGAATTCCATTAGCTGTACGCATAATAAGTAAGAAATAATAATAAAAAATAAAGAACAAATAATAAAAAGGACCATAAAAATATTTGAAAAATGACAACCATTGTATATAGCAGCTCTCTAGCAGCTCAATCCCAAGCAAAAACGCTTTTATTTTTACTTTAATTCTCCTTGAAGTTTTATTTTTATGTTATAATTTAATTATTTTTTTTAAGTTTCGCCTGATTACTTTTGTGGTTTTTATTTCATATTTCTAATTTTTTATAATATTAATAATTCGACATGGATTTTTTTTTATTTTATATTCTGACATCTTACAAAAAATAAGTTTGGCATTAATATTTTTGTGGTTTTTATTAAATTATATTGTTTTTTTATTTTTTATTATTGTCAATGTATTGCATTTAGGTAATTTTCAGTAATCTTTACGTATGTCTGGCAGCTTGAGTAGTTTTTTTAATGGGGGTTGGCCTACCTAAATCCTCTCTTTGTTTAGTTCTTTCCTCAAAAGGCCATCTCCGACATTAATCCGCATGGTCCTCATATGATTGGTCATCACGTGTTTTGCTTCTCAGGGTAGCTAGGGAACACCATTTCATCATAGTCATATTTGTATTTTTAATGTTTTCATTTGTGTATATATTGTAGGTATGATTATTATTATATCGACCGTTTAAACGTAAAATCGCTTAACCGCCACGTTAGTTAGTTATTTAATTATATATATATATATATATCACGAGAATCAGCAATTTTTTCTACGTTGATCTGTTTATTGTAAATCAAAGGACTTCTTGGCGCATAAGCGGACTAAAATTTTTGCATCAATACCCGTGAGCATTAACCAACTAAATACTCGTAGTGTCATCAGCGCAAGACTTTCACTTCCTAAGTACAGCAACCTAATTAGATGGCAAGAGAAGACTGAAATATATGATACCCTACCTTACAAATAGTTTACCGATAACATTACTTATCTTACTTACACATAAAAACATAAAATACAAATTAAAACAACACTTCTTACATTTGAATACGTAACTAAATAATAACAAAAAAAATGATGGCTGTGCCCATAAATCGATTACGCGATGAGGGATGCACACAGATAGGCGTCAATAAAGGAACGACCTGCATCAATGTCAATACATTCCTTATATACTTTGTGAATAGATAAGCGGTTACTTGTACCTCTTCGGATATAATTATGTTATTGATCTAGAATGTGATATTTTTATTGTGTTTTAGTTATTTAGGCAAAATCTTGTGTCGATGATTATGATGCACGGTAAAACTCTGATGAGTTTTCTAATTAAAGATATTATCTGAAATGTATGCTTTGATTTCATTTCTTCCACTTCTGCATATTCTCTGTTGTGGGACCGCAAAACACCCACCCTTCTCCCGCTCTGGGGGGAGGGGAGGGAGTGTCAGACTTTTACTGATTAAAGATAAAGTATATCGTGTACTTACCCAGTTTCGTTACGTCCGGACATTCGAGCGTGCCGAAGTAACAAACATACAATGCGTTCCAAATAAGAATAGGATTGGTTCCCATGTTCTGACGTCACGTCATACCTACTGTCAAATCGCAAGAAATTGGGCAAAATGGAAGAATTCAGAGATGAGTAAAATTTAAGAACTGGATTCTGGTAAAACTGTTTTCACAGTTTGTAAATAAATTAAATTTCAAAAATTTCTTGTTTTGCTCACCCTATTAATTCTTTGATTTGACAGTATGACGTAACGTCACAACATGGCAATCGATCCTATTCTTATTTGGAACACATAGTACCTACACATTCACAATTTTTTCCTTTTCTAAGTATATCATTCAAAGTAAAGGTACATAAGTACCTATATTACCAATACATTTGCGTACTCAAAAGTACGCCATTATAGCTCCTTGCAAAATAATAACAGCCGCTTGCTTCCCGAAGTCAGCCCTTGGATGTGTGGTCATCTTTTCCAACACAGAAAACTGCGATGCGACGTCGCATAGTAAAAGTCTACAAGTTCGCACGACGAAATGATTCGCATCGCGCATTCCTCCACGGGTTGTGCGAAAGTATACCCCAGGATCCTAGAACGAAGGCAAAGAAGCAACAGGGGTGGGTAGGTACTTTTAGTCAGTAAAAGTCTGACACGCCCTCTCGCACCGCCCAAGATCGAGAGAAGTCTTTGGATGATTACTCACCTAAAAATAAAAAATCGCACATGCTTGCAATGGTGTACGTTTTGATATAGACTAGATACCTATCACTTGTCATTTCCATTTTCTTCTTTATTATTATGTTCGACATTAGCAACTGCTAGTTCTAAGAGTACCTATTGGATTCGAATAACTTAGTAATGGTGATTTCTTAGCGCGATTTGGATTTTTACAAGTGCCCATGCAGTACCAGCAGCATCCGCTCACCCCGCAGTTAGTCGTGTGATTAGGTTGTTATAATGATCCCTCAGACGACAGAATCATGATGATAATTTTTATTGTACTTCCTTATAGAAATTTTACTTTTATAACACAAATAAAGGGCTGCGTTGAAAATGATCGTATCAATTGATCCGTGTATAAATGGCCCATTGACGGTACGTGTTCAAGTATCGTACCTATTTAAAGTTGTCAAAAAATAAAAGGACCGTTTTGACATGACTCGAAGTTGACATTTGTAATTTGACTGCCTATAGTGTAGTGTAGCTACTACTACACCGGACCCCTAATTATTATTTGATTGTTTCTTTCAGTTTCGTTTCAAGTTACATTCCAGGGTCTTTCTCAAATGTCAAATCGATCCTTTTATTTTTTAACGAGTTTACATTCTGGAGTTGTGCGTCGTTTTCGTTTAGTTCCTCTAATTTCCTATATTTAATTATAATTTACCTTTGAACACCCTCTTGAGCAATCCTGTGTTTCAAAATAATTGGATTCAAATAAGGTAATTCATGAATTCAAGTTTCTAAACGAATTTTTGCCCGTCTGTCAAATGAATGACACCATTGTTGAATGAGTCATCTGTTCTTTGTTTACATTGAATATTTTAGGTTGTTCGAGGCCGGTTAACGTATTTCTCTCGTCTTATTGTGGACCACAGAGTACCTTTTTATGTATAGATTGTGGACTTATAATCAAAGTGGACTATAGCTCTAGCTAACATGATTAAAGGATGTAGATGATAAAACTGTTCTCCAAAACTGATGAAATTCGCACTCACACTTACCCCGCCTTATCTACTTAATTTGGAGTTTCGAACTTAATTAGTTAACACTCTCACGAGTTCAACAGCTACTATTACAAATAGTACATTTATTAAGGTACCTATCGAGATAATACAATATTTATTAATATAAATAGACCGAACAAGTTCATTTCCTACACAGCATAATGTGTTGTGTTGTGCTGTCGTGCAATTTCTATTTATGCTGAACAGACTACTGTGCAGCAGGAGCAGCTCACTCTATGGTATCTGAAATGTTTATAATTCAAGGTAGGTATGTATATCTTCTGTTTAAATAAAGTCTTGACTCAATCAGTGACTAATCAATGCCCAACTCTAACCTCTATTTTTTTTTGTAGTCTTCAGTCCTACAATCTGTCTCTTCGACATTGAACTGGATTTTAAATATATGGAGTGATGGGCGTGTATGGCACAGTATTCAGTGATACATCCAAAATTGCTGCTAGCTCCTCATGCAATCAGGTCTTGAGGAGCATGTTTCTTCAGCCTTTTGAAGGTGGAGTTTGTCTCTATGCTGATCAGCTCCCTAGCCAGGAGGTTTGGGTGGTGATTTAGTCTTTTTGAATATTTTTGCAGACGGTTTTTATTTTCTCCTTGACGACTCAACTTTCAGGTCTTTGTGGAGACGCATGTTTGTTATGTACCAGGGTGCTCCAGTTATCATTCACAGGGTCTTTGATTGGAATTGCTGCAAAATTTCTATGTTATATGAGGAAGTAAGCAAATAATGAGAAGGGATTTTCCAAAATTCACTCCCTAAGGGGGTGAAATGGGGTCCAGAATTTGTATAGAGAAACCTATGCAGACAAAACCCCTGGTAGATGCTAGTCTTTGATAGATTTAATATTAATAGCAACCCAGGCGGCACTCGGTTGCGAGACAGTAAGCATGGTGCTGCTGCGTACTTATGCATATTATATCCTACAGTGGGAGAAGTGATGATTAAATGATTTCCCATCTTAAAAAATAAATAAAATAAAAATGCATATAATTTATGGTATTTGGTGATAAGGATTATCAACGTTACAGTAAGATTTACTAATATATGTAACTAATCAAGCGACACATACATTTTGGAGCCATTTGTAGTTGAAACTATTGGGCCGTGGGATCCAAGTGCTCATGCACTATTATTTTAACGATTTATCGAAACG
Organism: Mythimna pallens; assembly: GCA_961205895.1. Lineage (NCBI taxonomy): Eukaryota > Metazoa > Arthropoda > Insecta > Lepidoptera > Noctuidae > Mythimna > Mythimna pallens. Next base: position 11,898,695 of record OY540854.1, read on the forward strand.
CCCAATTGACACTTTGCATGATCTGAAGGCTGGCTTTTTACTTCGGCCAGAAATTAAGCATTACCACACTATGTGGCAATGCCGCTAGTCTTTTGGGCACACTTCCAGTTGATAGTGATGTAAAGGAACTTTTCAATGACATATTTTTAAGATATATATTCCATTAAGTTATATATATTATTAGATATATTTTTGTAAATTAAGTTTTTTAAGAAGAGGATGAAATAATGGATAGAGAGGGAGAGGGAGGATAAAGAAAAGATGGATAAATTGTGTGAGGAGTGATTATGAAAGAAAAGGTAGTTAGTGATAGTGCAACAGGTGACAGGACAGAATGGAAGAAAAAACAAAAACAAGTTGCGTCAACTCTAAGTATCATGGGCAGGAAGTTGATGAGTAAGTTAAGTTTTTAATAAGTATATTGTACTTATTTTTTTGGTGGGAAATCATGGTGTATCAGACTTTTACTGACTAAAACCCACTCCTAGTTCCTTCTTTGCCTTCGTTCTAGGGCCCTGGGGTACACTTTCGCACAACATTGGGCCGGGTTTTCCATTCTGACGCGAACCCATGGCCCCAGTAGGACTTCTGCTTCGGTCCTGCTGGGCCCCTTACGGTTTACGGTTGCGGGGGGCGTAGAACACTATGTGCCGTCGAACTTGACTTGGGCTTGCTCCGGGCGGTTACCGGACGGTCGGACGGCGAGCTACCGATTGCCCGCAGTCCGCAGGCCCGCGCCTACGGTGGCCGGAAATTGAGATCGGAATCCGAGGGCCGTGGCCTCGCGCGTGCGGCCGCTTCTTTTGCTAGCATTACTGCTTCGCAGAAGGAGGCGACCGCCTGCCACTCCTCTTTGCTTCGGACTATGGCCTGTAAAAAGGCGCGGCGCGAGAGATCGTATATTGTACTTAAATTTCATATCAATGTTGGAACTGTTAAATACAACATTAAAATACACTCGCGAGCAACCAAATCGACTCAACGTACAAGTGCGCACTTGTAGATGTCTTCTTCAGATAATACTGAACTGTTTTTAAAAAACGATATACTATTGGAAAGCCTGAAACTTGAGAATTTCAGATTATTATAAAAATGTATACAGTATCTTTTTAAATAATTAATTTAATTGGACGCTTAAGAAAAATGTGCTCACTACGGTACCCACGAGTTGGGGCACAAGCTACCCCTATAAAAACCCCATGCAACCGTTTCATCTTATTTGTCGCTGTGTGACTTCAATCGGAAGCCAAAACCCACCCGCCACTGGTCCACCTCGCAAAGAGACGACCGCTTTATTGTTTCGACTTTGCTGCGAAATCGTCACCTGACCGGTGTCAGTGCACATCAGGAACTGATAAGAGTTCGAGGAGTGGTTGTCAGGTGACTTTTAGCCTCCGATGGAACTCCACTGGTCTTTTGAAATCCACTGTAAACTATTGACAGAGCAAACTGGCTCAAATTGAGTTGAGCAGCAACTTTTCGCTGACTAAGTACCTGTTGCAGTAGAACAACCACATAATTTCACCGAAAGAAACTGGGCAAGTGCGAATCAAGATTCCCTTGAGAGTGTTGAAATAAAAGTTTTTTGCAACATAAACGGACATATCTTTTTTTTTCGTTAACTCAAAAGTTTTTTTTACGTCTTCAAGAGACCGCAAACTTGAGTATGGTTTTAATTTCAACTCGATACCTCCACGCGTTCCCGAAATAAAGGGTAACTTTTACCAGGTCACTCAGAAAGTTTTGCGAATGAGCTTCGGTGAGGTTGTGCGTCACCCTATGGCAAACTATTCTCCTCAAGCGAAGGTGCTCGTGTAGAATCTTGTGAATGCTTCCCGAACCAACCTGCAGTGGATGCTGAATCTCTTCTTAAGTAATTCGCCTGTTTTCTTGAAATATTTTTTTTAATGCCAGCACACTTTTTTGTGGGACAGTCGTCGTAGGACGACCACTCCTTTGTCCTTCCCCCAAAGTAAGGCGACTGCGCTTGAACTCGCTATACCAACGGTAGATGATTGCTTTTGAAGGTCCTTCATCCATAAAAGCAATTTTAAGTCGATCAAATGACGCATCAGGTTTTAAGCCACATTTAAAATCATAAAAAATCATTGTACGAAAATGTTCTCGATGCAGATCCATTTTTAAATGCGACACGATAATTTGATTTGGCTCTCGAAAAAATGTGAGAAATTCAAAAATCGAACAATTGTATTTTTACTTATAAATAAACAAATGTTTTAAAATAATTACAAGTGGCCAGTGCCTTATACATAAAAACTTTTTTTCGCAAAACTTCAGAGTGGCCTGGTATTTTGCAATTTAGATATATCTGTTTTGCCGGTGTTTGGTCGGTTTGCACATTGACATTATGCGATCAATGTCATCTTTATTTTTAGGTCAGGCTTAGAGCCATTTAACACAAAATATTTTTTTTTTCTTTTTTTGTATTTATCTCGGCAGTATTGGTCACTATTTATAATATTTTCTGTTTGTTTACAGAACCTGCTCTCCAGCCCGACATCAGTGATTATCTTTGGTGATACCAAGAGCTCCTGTTACTGACTGCCGCCTGCTTGTTGAGTAGAATAGTTTTTATTTAAATATGAGTCCTCCAGATGTAAAAAGAAAAAAACAACCATTGATAATAAGGGAAAGAGTCCGCCACTTGTCAAAAAAAAAACGAAAGAGTCCTTTAGTTGATCGAAAAGAAAATGATCCTCCATTGTATAAAAAAGAAAGAAGAACTTGCGGATATAACGGATTTGTTTATGAATTTAAACTTGCTGGAGTAATACATCTTAATCTGAAACATAACGATAAAGTCGAAAACTTCCTACTAGCTACAAATCTCTCTGCAGCGTGGCCGTTTGATGACATCTGCTTTAAGATAAAATGGAAAGATTTAGAACGAAAACCTACCATTGTGTTCATACAAGCTAAGCATAAAATAAATCAAGAAAAACCTGAAATCAAGTTGGTCGAAATCTTCAACGGGTACAAGGATATTCAAAATAAATTTAATGATGAAGATGGACTATTTAATGGCAAATTTGAAGAATGTGAATGCTACTTCATTTTATATACGAACGAAGATTTTAAATTTAAAACTATTCGTGTGACTGATCATAATTATTGTCCCGAGCTGAATTGTATTATTAAAACGGTTGCAGACGGTACTGTGTCACGACTGAACGAAGTGGAAAAGAAAAAACTAACTAAAGTATGGAGTGAAAACGATGATTTGATGTGGGAACATTTCTTAAACAGCCTGCTATTGTTTAGTGGACAAGCTAACGAGAAGGATGTTGAAGAAGTATTAAAGGACCGCATAGCCTACCACCAGCCACCTTCCATCTGCTTTCCAGTTAAGAGAGAAGCAGCGACTGCTTTATACATCAGAGAATTTGAGGATTGGTGGAAAGAGCTAGACGAGGCACCGTATCTTACAGAAAAGCATGACATTCTAAAGATATCATTTAGCAAAATTGTAAAGGAACCCGTGATGAGGTCACTTAACATTATTTATAAGACTAAAATAAAGCATAATTACACATTCACTGATGACGCCGTGAGCTCGTTAAACTTGCAGGATCATTCGTGTACTGTTATCATTGCAGAGAACAGCATGCTGACTGTTGTCAAAGTAATGCAACATTTGAGGAATGAGGAACATGTTGTGATAGATTTAGAATCGATTGCTAGCCTACGGTATGAAGAACGTGAAGAATTATGTAAAGAATTGAAAACTAATGAAGACAACGTTCTAATTTTTGTATGTGATAAAATATCTGAAGATGACGCTTTTAAAAATATTGGAGAAGCAGTTAAAAATAGAAAACGTATTTTTATTTCAAACAATAATAAGTTATCTCAAAAACTTAAGGAATTATTCCCAGTAGGTGCTGGCGAAGAATACAGGGAAGTACACGACGAAAAGAATGGACTAACTGATATGAGTGAAGAGTCACAATTAAACATTTTGGAGACCACCGCACTCATGTTTCAAGACAAAGAAGTCAAATTAGCTGATATTGTCGACGATAAATCAAAAAAGTATGTTAAAGGAAATGTTTTACACAAAATATTCATTGGAGAAACAGTAGTAGTTGGGAAACTAATCGTGGACAGTAATTATGATAAAATAAAACGCTTCTGGGTTGACAGAAGTATTTATTCTTCTAACTCTAGAAGAAGAGTGGAATCCATAAAAACTCTTAACGATATAGAAGATGAGGTTGTGCTTCTATCAGCAGAGCCTGGGATGGGCAAGACAACTCTACTTACTCACTTATCGATTAAAACAAAAGAACAGAAACCAAAGGTTTGCATTATAAGGATAAACTTATTGGAATACTCGGAAGAATTCAGCAATTGGAAAGAAAACGAAACAGCCATTGACTTATTAGAGATATTAAAATTGATGTGTCAAGTTTTACTTTGCAAGAAACTTGGTAGAGAACACGGTGTGAAACTTACACTGGAAGAAAATGATAATGTGGTGTATCTGAAAAATTGTACAGCAGACCCTCTGACTGAGTTCGAATTAAAATTGTTTCTACATTTTTATTGTGAAAGAGACGTGATACTCCTTTTTGATGGTTTCGATGAAATCTGGCCGCATTATACCGATGTGGTTATAAAATGCCTTAAAACTGTCAGTAATGATCCTCGTAAACATAGAGTGTGGATTACAAGCAGGTCTTATGACGGAGTGGAAACCATCTTACGGAGAGAGTTAGAATTGGAAAGTTACCACATCGATAGTTTCCCATATAACGACTTTTTACAAAAATTTTGGGAATATACTTTAAAAGTAGAGGAACTAAATGACACACAACTCGAGAATGTCAAGAAGCTATTTGATCACATGTCATTATTCTATAATAGACCACTGAGAAAAGGATCAATTAATAATATAATTTACAACGCAGCCCTTTATTTGAGTTTTAAAATTCAGAACACACACATTCCTTTATGGAAATACGATAAATATTATCATCAAGTCATAAGTCCAAATGCAAATAACTTAAGCCCAACGCCTGACTGCCCCTCTTGTAGTTGCTGCGCGTATTGCAACGCTACTTGCAAAAATCTAAATTGCGATTACGGTATTGTTTATGAATGCTGTCAATTGTTCATTTCTTTGAGCCCATTAGTTCTGTATCTTGTAGCTGTTGATGTCGAACATAATATAAAAAAAGAAAAAGGATGTCAGAAGTGGTATCTAGATGTCGAAAAGTATAACGTTTACGAAAGATTTTTGGAAAATAAAATTAAAAAACGATATCAAGAGAAGAACGGAATGAATATCTATATTCCTGATGTCATCATAGCATACGAAAAAGAACTTGCAGATTCTATATTGAAGCACAAAAAATTGGGGGCTTATGCAACTTTCTACATAGATAGGCAGAAATTGTTTAGCGAGAAAGATTTGGAAGAAATAAACGACATTTTAGATAAATTGAGAAATGGAGAAGAGAAGACTGGCATCATAGTTAGCGTATCCGTAGTTCCTAACTTCGTACACATAACGTTTGCCGAATATTTTGCAGTTGAATATATTTGTGATTGTTTGAAAATCGAAAATGTTTCTGAAAACACTATAATAAAATACTTTGACTGCCTGCTTACAGGTGGTGGCCCTTTCGGTATAGACAACGTACACAGAATATTTGATGAGAAAATTACGATTGACAAGAAATTGATGAGTGTTTTGGATAATAATAAAGATGTCATATTCGATTGGTTAACCCGTAATATAACAACATTTTATATGAGTGTACATGGACGTTTGGTAAATTTAGAGTCATTTTTTCGAAATATAGTTGAATATGCGATAAGAAATAATGACATAAGAATTCACGAAGGAGTGAAAAATACACTAGTTCGGTTTCTAAAAGTGGAAGAATGAGGAAGGCGCCAACCGTACCGGAGGGATTCTGTGGGAGAATCTTCATAAAATATTAAATACTTATGGTTAATGAATGAAGATAGATGGCGCTAGCTGTCATGCAAACAGTGCTCTCCGCTCCCGCGTTAATTTTTTTTTAATTATCAACTTTTTCTACTCAAATCTATCTATACTTATAATAAATCTGTAGAAGTGAAAATTCTGTACATTTAAAATATCAAAAAAAAAAAATTACTAGACCGACACCGAACCCAAAATACTTTTTTGGATTCGGTGTCGGACGGGTCTAGTAATTTATTAAAAAAAAAAATTGTCTGTCTGTTTGTTCAGACATCACGCAAAAGCTACTGGTTCGATTACGATGAAACTTGGTATAATTATTCTTTAATATCCTGGGCACCACACTGGGTACTTTTTATCCCGGAAAAGTATATACAATTAAAAACAAACTTAATTTTGCGGTTCGATCCCTAGACCAGATTACTGTACCAACCGCAAATAATAAGTTTGTCGTAGGTTACGTCACCCGCAGTGGAGTTCACTAAGGGGCGCTGCACACGGCTAAGATACTATAATTCGGTCAATAAGTTTAGTTAAAAGGTAATCAATACATTCGTTGACTGTGAGGCGGTACGAAGTTCGCTGGGTCAGCTAGTATATAATAAAAGCGAATAATACGGTGCAATACGAGCGTGGCAGTGTTATCCTAGGACACTATTCACTATAAACTGAATAAAAACAGTATAAAATGGATAAGATATTGTGACAGAAACAGTTTCGCGAGTGATAAAAACATTTTGTAGACAACAAATACGGCTACTTACCTACTTCAACTTGACACTATTATTAAAGCAAAAGGGGGCAATAAGAACACAGTACAAGAACATGCTACGTGTGGTGGGCTTACTGAAGAATACTGCCTTATTGAAGAAAAGTGTTTTGTATATGGACCCGACAATCTACACGTATAATAATTCAGCCGTTGCCTTTCGTACCAGGACCGAGTCTTCCTTTCAGAATCAGACCCTTGGCTCCAGTGGGCTTCGACCCTGCTGGACCCCTACGGTTTACGGTTTGCTGACATCTTCTTGAGGTGCACGTGGAACAGTATGCCGTCGTCGACTACGGCTCGGTCAGGGCCAAGAGGCTATATGGCTATAGGCACGTGGGCGAAGCCGCGGGCAAAAGTTATTTAATAAAATTCCCGATGAATTAAAAGATGAAACCATTACAGTTTTTAATACGAAATTGTTAGCCTTATTAATTACAAAATGTTATTATTTGATCTGCGAATTTCTAAATGATTATAATTTATTTGTTTGACATTTATTTTATAATTATTATTGGCATTAATTTGTATTTTGCTTTGGGGGGTGAGCAAAAATGTAAGTCAGTATTGAACGACATTTGCCGCGAGTTCGTTCTCCAGCTATGTGAATATTTCATATTCTTTTTAGGGTTCCGTACCTCAAAAGGTAAAAACGGAACCCTTATAGGATTACTTTGTTGTTCGTCAAGACCCTTTATCTCGGAAACGTGTAGCGGAATCAAGTTGAAATAAAAACCATATGCTCAGGTCTGCGGTCCCTTGAAGCTGTAAAAAAAACAAACTTCTAAGTTAACAAAAAAAGCGTGCATTTCGACACTCTCAAAGGAATCAAAATTCATAGGGTACTTCCCGTTGACCCAGAATCCTGAAATTTGGCATAAAGCAAGGTCATATAGTATAGATATAGAAATAAATCTGAAAACAGAAAATTTGTTGACCCGTCACAAAAAAAAAAATTTTGCTATTCGAAAAATCTTCGAGACTCCTTTCGGGAATTTTATTCACTTATGTAGGTAAGTTTGTACGGACCCTCAGTGTGCGAGTCCGACTCGCAATTGTCCAGTTTTTTTGTGTATACTATACGATACACAAGCGGGGGCTTGTGAACTAGACGTCACTTGTGTGCGTGTACGACACACTTGTAAACGTTCATAAAAATTGTTAATACTTTTAAAAATAAACATAAAAACCAACCAAACGTACATATATTACTTTAGATTCTTAAATAATAAATATTATACAGGGGGGGAGGGGTCGGCCTAATCATATTTTTTTCTTATTTAGGGGGGGGAGTTTTTGACCCCTCAAAAACTTGTAAAAATCGTCTTACATAAGTAGTAAATGAATGGCCCCTTACAGTCTTCCCAAAGGTTATCTGGTAGATTACGCTGTCAACCGTAAGACCGTCATTATACCTACCCATAGATGTAAGATTCAATCAATCAATCAATAATGATTATTTTACAGAATATGGTACAATAGATATTACAAATTTGGTTCCAGCATTTCCTGCCATACTATGGCGTACAAATATTTATTTACGAATGAAGGCTCATTTATTAACCTATTAATTATTAAATATGAATCAATTAATAAAATATAAATATTATTGTGATATTGTTAATTAAATTAATTTTAATTGTAATTAATTGTTATTGTAAGATTGTGTAAAAGTTATATATTTTGTTTTCTAATAAAGTTTATTCTATTTTATTCTAAAATATTCCTAATCTTGGTCAAATTCGTTTTTACATACAGTACAATATTTTTCGCACAGGTAACATATTAGGTACCTAAGTACACTGTACACGATGCCCCACAAGTTGAAGGAAAGAAAATCTACAAGTCCGTTATAAGGCCTGTCATACTGTATGCAGTATGCTGGGCTGTGAAAAAGACGGATGAAAAAAGATTGCACGTAAAAGTTAAGATGGATGTGTGGTGTGACGAGAACGGAAAAAGTGAGAAATGAGTATATAAGAGGAAGTTAGTAAGTGGCGCCAGTAACTGAAAAGTTGAAAGGGAATCGTTTATCTTGGTATGGTCAAAGACAAAATAGTTATGAGTTTACATGTGGATGGATGGAGAGGGAGAGGGTGGCCAAAGAAAAGATGGATGGATTGTGTGAGAAGTGATATGAAAGAAAAGGGAGTTAGTGATAGTGTGACGAGTGACAGGACAGAACGGTAGAAAAAAACCCGTTGTGCCGACCCCAAATAAAACAGGACAAGGGTAGGAAGATGATGACACTTAGTTCGTAAATAGTTTGTATTAAGTTAAAATCTAAGAATTTGTAGATATGCAAAATAAATAATACCAAAAAAACTTTCGTTTTTTTTTCAGCCTGTGCTGACCCACTCTTGTGCAAAGGCTCTCCTTTATTCCTTCTATCGCACTCTTTCTTTTTGTGGTACCTACTCATCCAGTGATAGGTACTAAACTCGCCTTGATATTTTCTTTGTACAAATGATTTTACCCACTTGATATTTCATTTGACAAAGTGGGAACCCGAGCTTAGGGGTAATTGTTTTCAAATTCATTTGCAAGATATTATGATGATTACATAAAATACTAAATGTGTACTGAAATATAGGTACTCTTCCGGGTGATTTTAAAAAACCCCATTCGGGCTGTCCCAAGTCCAGGGGCGTAGAGGGATAGATTAGACGAGGGTGAAAGCACATTAGTGTAGCCTTTTTTTATAAATTCTAAAACGAGACAGCCACTGACGCAACCTAGCCTTCGACCACATTGCCGCTTACCATCAGGTGAAATAGTGGTTACAGGAAAGCCTATATATTATAAAAAGAAGTCAAGCCCAAGCCCTGTACCATGACGTTAAAGTAAGATTGTTTCATTCTTATTTCAGTGTGGGTCAGAGACAGAGCTATACAGGTTGTCTCTTACAATAAGAAGAATGAAACAATCTTACTTTGAACGTCATGGTAACCCCGCAAGTCCCTTAACAATATTAAAAAGTCCAGTCATATTAGTGTTTTCAGTGAAGAATAAGATTTCTGATGCACAGTTAAAAATATTTCCTACCAACATAAAAAATAATAATTTAATAATAATTTTTGTGCTCTGTGCTATCCGAACCAACCTCTTTTAACCTTTTAAGTGCCGAAATTGGAGACACAATAGAAAGACAATGAGCGAGCGAACGCCGGTGTTCTTCACAAACACTGAGCTCTATTATAAAGAGGTCAGTATCCACAAACCACTGACCTCTAATGTCACAAACCGTTAAGAACACAGAAGAGTTAAAAACTTTCTTCAGAAATAAAATCTTTTGACATTTCGAAATGTCATTTTGTGTAAATTAAACAAGAATATATTAGGCTGCACGTGTTATTGGCAAAATTGTGGTGTCTTTTCCACAAATCAAGAGTTGAAGTTGAATATATTAGGAAAAATTTTGAGTAACTTATCATGCAACGGGTGCTATAGTTGGAGTGCCGTAAGATGTTCAACTTGTAGTTGTGAAGGAGTTTGCCTCTAAACTCAAAAATGGAGGTATCCACAGAGACTTGGCGAGTTAAGGTATGTGGTGTTAGGGCGACGGCAATATTCGAAAGAGTAATCGTGGCCCCTTAAAAGGAAACTCATGGACATGTGCTTCATTCCCATCCTCGCGGAGCGCAAACGTGGTCATTAATAAAACGTCAAAAGTCCGGGGTCAAAAGGACAGATCACATAAGGAACACTATACTTCGTTCCAAAACACAAATCGCAGACGTAGGAAACGCATATCGCGGGCTGATTGGTTGCCCCGCGCCGCCATATTTTTCTTAGTTCGTTTGTTCTCAAATTTAAAGTGTTTTGGTGATTGTAAATTAATATTGAAAATAACCCACGGCTTATGAAATTGTTGTGGAAGTAGTAGTAGAGTTTGACAAATCAGGGACAGCCTTCGAATATTTGACAATCTAACGTGCGACAGATTATGATTTAACAGTTTCACTTTGATAAATTATAATCTACCGAAAAATAATGCGTTAAATCGTAAGCAGTATCGGGGGAGTAGCTAGCGCTGTATCACTGATACGTAGCCCCGGGGTCTACAAGGGCCCCAACGTGTGTAAAAAATCGCAAAATGTTAAACGCTATCTTAAATTCTTTGTACTTACAAAAGAAAAGCCTTGTAAATGTATGATACATGGCCCCTTTGGGACTAGCTACGCCACTGAGCAGTATGTTTACAGTTCATAATTTTTCGACAGTTTACAATCTCGCTAGATAGATTATAATCTAACAGTATTTACAATTTTACGGTGACATTTATAAAGATGTATCGTTGTGATCGATGCGGATTAATTTTACTAGGTACTTAGCATACCTACTTATGAACATAATTTAATACAAAAAAATAAAATTACAGACGCTAAAAAAAAAGAAGGATGAGCCGCTCTGCTTCTTATACAGATGTAAATGCAAAAACGAAGAAAAAGAGAAGTGTAACAAGAAGAAAGGCAGGAGGGGCCGCGAGCCGTCCGCTCTGTCCATCGCCACATCGTTGAATGACAACTGTTGTGTGTGCATTGGCGCTTGTGCGCGGTACATCAAGGAGATCTTCAAATGCATCGCTTGCTTCGCCTGCTGTCGGCTCCCTGTGATGCAGTTCGAGCAGATCCTCTGCGATATGCTGGAAGCTACCGGCGGCGCGTGTCAAGACATTTTCTGCTTCATCAAGAAGATTTTTTACATTTGTCTTAAGTCCCAACGTGAATAAATCTTTTGTGTGCGTTTTTTTTGTCGTTTGTTTTGATGTTGCTGGCCTTAAATAATAATATTCTACAACTATCACACAACGCCGTCTAGTCCTAAACTAAGCAGAGTTTGTGTTATAAGTACTAGACAATTGATAAAAATCATCATCACCATCATCATTTCAGCCGAAAGACGTCCACTGTTGGACGTGGGCCTCCATCAAGTGTCGCTATAATTCACTCGTCAGAAGGCTTAAAGTCACTCAAAGGGCTAGGTATGCTCGGAGTTTCCTTGCGTGATCACATCAGAAATGAAGACTTCCGCATGATAACCAAGGTTACCTACATAGCCCAAAGAATCTCCAAACTTAAGTGGCAGTGGGCAGGACACATTGCTCGTAGAACGGATGGTCGATGGGGACGAAAGGTACTGTAAGGGCTACTACACACAGGCCGGCGGCAATGCTGCCGGGTTTATGCCGCCGGCAATACAAGCCGCCGACACAAGCCACGCAAAGCCGCCAAGCATCATTCCGGTTGTGACAGTCACGTAGAACGGGATTCCATAATATATCATTTTCATGATATTTTTCTATTAATAGTTACACAGTTTCGTCGTCCCAATGAAACGACATTTTAATTTCTTTAATACATACAAAGAAACTACACACCACTACCGCTCGAATACCAGGAACGAACTGACGCCGGCAAGCCGCGCAACCCGCCACACCCCGGCGGCCATACGCTTCTTTGTGTGGCAAAGCCGGCGGCTTTGACTGCCGCCGGGTGCACGGCGGCTTGCCCGGCGGCCCTGCCGCCGGCACTGTGTTTAGGGGCCTTAATGGTGATCACATACCTAAAGGCGCAGCGTGTTGGAAGGCCTCCCACAAGGTGGATCGATGACCGGTGAGTGTCGCGGGAATCCGATGGATGCGAGACGCACAGGACTGATAAACATACTTACTAAATACATACCTATCATGGATAAATTACACCCAGCACTAAACAAATGATCGTGTTCATCACGCAAACATTTGTCCTGGGTGGGAATCGAACCCACGACCTCCGGAATAGCTGCCAGGGCCACTAACCACCAGATCAACTGGCCAGTCAAAGCGAACTTTGCAGCTACTGTCTTCTGGATTCCTAAATGGAGATGATGGAAGTTGAATCTTTCTCAAATTTATTATTGCAATACTTTATGAAATGAGAACGTGATCGCGTTGTGGTCGGAAGTCGTTAAATTTATATCTACGCGCCAATCCTCGATTCTTTCTAATATTGACACACTGCAGGCAGTTACGTCGACGATGCTCTTGTATAACCTGTCGCCCCTATAGGTTTCAAAGGTTGGGGTTTGTCCCGTGTTGAGAATCTGAAGCTCTTGTTCAGATAGGAAAGCGTTGTATGCTGCCCCGCGATGGTCCTCATGGTCGCTGCCCCACCACTGACTCCAAGCGTTCACATCTCCACGGCAATTTAGCTTTGTAATACAAAACACTAACCTTTTGGCGAAGGGAATACTCCAAAGTTGCCTACCTGCAACTTCTGATCCAGAAGACTCAGGGTGTGGCCAACATAAATCCTGGTGAATCACACACTTATTCTCTGCGCTATAACGCAAGAACACGCGCAAATAAAAAATTACAATATTTGTAAATTTTTTACGTGGAGCTGATGTTGATGCGACCGCGTATGGTGTGTACTCAGCCGTCGCGGTTGCGATAGCTTTGGCAGTTGAGAGTTTGTCATACTCACTCAAATTTATCACTTAGTAGCGCGTGTCAGAGGCGTAGCGAGGCCTTTTTCTTAGACAGCGATGGTCACAACTCTGTGTTCGACCGTAGGTGATATTTCACCTGATGGTAAGCGACGATGTGGTGTGTGGTGTGGAAACACGAGCTTATCAATTATAAAAACCCCTCGTTCTTAAAGAGCCCTAGCTTGTGAGAGGCCCCTTTGGGTGCGAGGCTGTAGGCGATCATTCGGTTCGATTGGTGCAATATCCGTGCCATGTCCGTGAATAGCGCTGTCATTTGAGACTGGTCATCTGTTAGCTGCAAATGGCTTATTTTAATAACAACAACACAAATTTTTAATTATTACAATATTATTCACAAACAGCAAAGTTTTGAGTGTTTGTTTATATCCCAAAATGTGTTGTACTTAAGCTCCACGCAGGCGAACACCAAGCGTACTATGGCGAATACATGTCTATGAAGCTACGCGTTCCGTCCCGGAACCTCATGCACTCAAAGGGTATCCGCCTCTAGTAAGTGCACGAAGTCCGTCCCGGAACCTTAGGCACTCAAAGGGTATCCGCCTCTAGTAAGGGCACGAAGTCCGTCCCGGAACCTCCTGCACTCAAAGGGTATCCGCCTCTAGTAAGGGCACGAAGTCCGTCCCGGAACCTCCTGCACTCAAAGGGTATCCGCCTCTAGTAAGGGCACGAAGTCCGTCCCGGAACCTCATGCACTCAAAGGGTATCCGCCTCTAGTAAGTGCACGAAGTCCGTCCCGGAACCTTAGGCACTCAAAGGGTATCCGCCTCTAGTAAGTGCACGAAGTCCGTCCCGGAACCTCATGCACTCAAAGGGTATCCGCCTCTAGTAAGTGCACGAAGTCTGTCCCGGAACCTCATGCACTCAAAGGGTATCCGCCTCTAGTAAGTGCACGAAGTCCGTCCCGGAACCTCCTGCACTCAAAGGGTATCCGCCTCTAGTAAGTGCACGAAGTCTGTCCCGGAACCTCATGCACTCAAAGGGTATCCGACTCTAGTAAGTGCACGAAGTCCGTCCCGGAACCTCATGCACTCAAAGGGTATCCGCCTCTAGTAAGTGCACGAAGTCTGTCCCGGAACCTCATGCACTCAAAGGGTATCCGACTCTAGTAAGTGCACGAAGTCCGTCCCGGAACCTCATGCACTCAAAGGGTATCCGCCTCTAGTAAGTGCACGAAGTCTGTCCCGGAACCTCCTGCACTCAAAGGGTATCCGCCTCTAGTAAGTGCACGAAGTCCGTCCCGGAACCTCATGCACTCAAAGGGTATCCGCCTCTAGTAAGTGCACGAAGTCTGTCCCGGAACCTCATGCACTCAAAGGGTATCCGACTCTAGTAAGTGCACGAAGTCCGTCCCGGAACCTCATGCACTCAAAGGGTATCCGCCTCTAGTAAGTGCACGAAGTCTGTCCCGGAACCTCATGCACTCAAAGGGTATCCGCCTCTAGTAAGTGCACGAAGTCCGTCCCGGAACCTTAGGCACTCAAAGGGTTGCTTAAAGCGGGCCAGTCGAAGCGCCGAACGTCAAAAACGTGCCGCGATAGCTAGCGTTATCGTAAAACAAATTCGCGCTAAGATAACTTTTCTTCGTGATTTCCTTTACTTGTTCAACGACCAAAAGTGCTCCTTACGAACTGCTCTACGAAAATTGTTCTTAATGGTATGACAGAAAACCGCTGCCAATTTCTAATTGTTACAGCAGGTGGGAGCTTCCCACACCACAAAATCTCGAGTCAAGTTATTTGCCACATTCTGTACAATTCTGTGCGATTTACTTTAAGTAGGTACCTACTACCATTATGTGTGCAAACAATTTTGATTTAAAAAATTCTATACAGTTACTTACCTACTCGAAAACCCGCTCTTATCGCACCGCTTTTAGGCAGGCCATTGACTATTTTTCGCGTTAGTGCGAGAAAGTACGGTGGCCGTAAATCGGGGTCGTGATCCCGGCGGCTGGAGCGTGAGAGCCGCTTCCTCACGCGTGCGCTTGCGGCCTCCTCCTTTGCTAGCATTACTGCTTCGCAGGAGGCGACCGCCTGCCACTCCTCCTCGCTCCGGACCATGGCCTGTACCAAGGCCCGGCGCGAAAGATCGCTGCTGCTGAGGTGAGAACGACGTGAGGTCAGCCACTCCTCAGAGACCCACTTACCGCCATAATTATGGCGTGCCCAGTACTGGTTTGCGACAGTCGCTGTCGCCATTTCACCATGAGATCCCGCCGGAACTCTGTCCGCCATGCCGCGACTTGTCAAGGCAGCTGAGTTTCACCCCGGCGTTGCATCTCTACACGCAAATCGTACCTACATGCGTGCAAGGACTGTTGCCTCCAGATCCCATGGTAGCATGCCAGCAAAGAGCCCCGCACCATCCGTATGACCCTCTGGCATGCGTTCAGCTGGGCCGCCGGTCGCTTTCGCAGCGACGTTCGTTTTCTTAGTGGGACCATCATTGATCCAGACATCGCCAAGGAGTGAACTAGTAAGCAGAGTTTCATACAGTACAACTGCTACCGAGACACTGAATAATTATTTTATGCCACCAATATTGTGCGCTAGGCTGCAGGGCCATTCAGAAATGCTTGACGCGCCACATGCGACCCGCGGGCCGCCGGCTGAGTATAGCTGCCCTAGATGGACCGAGCTCATTTTCCATCTACGAAGTGTTCCCTTGCCGTATGTTCACGCACGACTGAGAAGCTCTTCACTCTCATCGCCAATAAGCATACAAACGTTAAGTAGAAAATCACAATCTACACTAATATCATAAAGAGGTAGTTTGTAGGAAGTAATCTCCGAAAGTACTGGTCCGATAGCTAAGATTATTTCACCGATAGGAAGCAGCTTTATTCATGAGTGACATAGGCTATATTTTATGTACGCGGGCGAAGCCGCGGCAAAAATAAGTAATATTATAAAGGTGAATGTTTATTACTTCTTCACGCTCAAACGGCTGTTTGTATTTAGATGAAATTCGGCAAACAGGTAGACTATATCCTGGCATAGCACATACGATACTTTTTATTTCGGAAGCAGCTAGTACAATCATCATCATTTCAGCCAAAAGACTTCCACTGATGGACATAGGCTTCCCCCAAGTGTCACACCGACTACGCCACAACGACCAGTCTTGTGCGTCTCGCATCCGACGGATTCCCGCGACCCTCACCAGTCATCAGTCCAGCTAGGGGGGGAGGGAGGGGGCACCAAAGCTGCGGAAGATGCAGCTAGTAAGTACAATAAAACAACAAAATTATAAAACTTAATTTACTTATTATTTTTTTTTTACAAAATCAACAACCTTTAGTTACAATAACATTTACGCTAGTTAACATTACCATAACCGAGCTTACATCTAGTTAAAGTACAATATCGACCAGCCGTCTAGCTGGGCCGGGCTGCACGCGCTGCATGCACTACACGCGTTGCACGCACTACACGCCTCACACGCCTCACACGCCTCACACGCGAGGCTCACCGTGAACTTATTCAACAAATACTAACTGTGATGCTTTTAGAAAATACAAGTTTAATTTAATGTAACTTGACAGTAGATTCCGATTTTTGTTTAAATCTTTTTGAAGTGAGAAATCTTTACATAACTGCTCGAGCTCTGGGTGGAGGTTTTGTTTTAAGTTTATCTTGGACATCACTGAGGAAACCTGCCCTTATGGTTAATATAAGTGTGGAATCTCCAACCAGCCGCATGCCGTGAACAAGTGTGAACATAAATGGTCGTGCCTTCTCTGTATGAGATGAGGCTTGACCTGCAGTGTGACTGCCGCGATTTGCCATAGATAGCGAAAGGCAATTGAAGGAACACGGGCTTTTTTTATGATTTCTCTCGCTCTAGGGCGGAGCTCGAGGGCGTGTCAGACTTTTACTGACACCTAAGTTCCTTCTTTACTGTGCGTTCCGGGACTTCGGACTACCCATGGCCACAGTAGGCTTCGGTCTTACTGGGCCCTTACGATTTTGCTGACATCTCTCTGTTTGAGGTTCGCGTGGAACACTACGCGTTGTTAAGGACTCGGGCTCAGTCGGGACAGTTACCAGACGGCTGGACGGCGAGTTACCCATTGCTCGTCGTCCGCAAGCCCAAAAGAACACGGGTGGGTTTTAGTTACAAATTAGTTAATCTGGCACTTCCTCTCCTTCCACCCAAACCGGGAGTTATTTGATGATTTCCCACCTTCAAAAAGGCTGGTGTTATCAAGACGCACAAAGCTGGGTCTCACCCGCGGGTGCTGCACTACACTCCATACGCAATATGATGAGTCATGTTAACAAATCTTTTTTGCTATCCGTCCAACCCATTTTGACTTCTATGACGTTCATGGCATGACAAATTGCGACTGCATTAAACAGTCGGTATTGTAACCACTTTTTTTTGCTTTTAATGCCATCCTTATCTCTACGTAATAGGCATCAAAATCGGTTGAACGGACAGTAAGAAAGGTTTGTTTACATGTCTTATTGCAAAAGGAGTACAGGCTCCCTGTATTGATTAACAATAAAAGAGAAAAAAAAATAACATTAACATCAATGTTCTTAACAGATTGGGACCGCATGCGTACAGGGCCTCAAGTCTGCTAATACAATAGTGTCAGAATGGTCTATCATTGATTTCATAATTGTTGATTTTGAAAAGTTTGGTAATCTACTAATCTAATGGCGTCATTATAACTTTCTAATGGTCAACCACTGAAACTCCATTGAAAGAAGTGGCATAGAATGGTAATCTCGTACGTATTGACAAATGAATGTCTGACGGATGCGGTAATCTGCTAAAATTTTGACAGTTCCTTTGATCAGTGACCTACCATTAGAACTTCATTGTGCAGTCATTGCTTTTAATAAGCATGATATTGTCATTCTACCACAACTCTATTACGAGACCACTGACCGATCAATGATTGATCATTATGAATTAGCAGATTACGAACTTTTAGCAAAATGACAATGGGATCGTGTTTTAATGACGAATTTATAGAAATAGCAGACTTGGGCCCCAGCATTATGTACAATATTTTACTATTCATGTTTTCTATTATGCACAAAAATTGTTTTTCTGTGCCCGAAACCGATTTCTGTTAATAACAATTCTTTAAAAAAATTAAAGTCCACTGCTGGGCAACGTGACATGTTTTAAACGTTCGAAGAAATTGATTGATTTATTCTTTAAATTCACCAATATCTTATAATGTGTAAATACTCAAAACTTTGTAATACAACGACTCTACTTCAAATTTGTAAATGTTGTTTTTAGGGTTCCGTATCCAAAGGGAACAGATGGCCGTTGGGCCCGAAAGGTTCTGGAGTTGCGGCCATCTGTCGGAAGACGTAGCGTTAGAAGGCCTCCTACAAGTTGGAGAGATGACCTGGTGAGGGTCGCATGAATCTGATGGATGCGAGACGCACAGGACAGTTAATTGTAGCGACACTTGGGGGAGGCTTTTGTCCAACAGTGGACAACTTTCGGCTGAAATGATGATGACCCAAAGGGTAAAAGCGGAACCGTATTGCTAAGACTCCACTGTCCGTCTGTCTGTCACCAGGCTGTATCTCATGAACCGTGATAGCTACAGTTGAAATTTTAACAGATCGACACCCGCATCGAACAAGGCATTATCTCGGATTATAGTCTAAACAAAATTCAAACATAGCTCTATCACTTTTTGGTTCATTTTGAAAAATCACTGAATTAATGTTACAACCTTGTTCGTTGCGGGTGTCGAGATGATGTATTTCTGTTGCCGCTATAACAAAAAATACTAAAAACAGAATACAATAAATATTGAAGTAGACCTCCCATACAACAAACGTGTTTTTTTTTTGCCTATTTTTGCTACGGACGGGACGGAACCCTTCATGCGTGAGTCCGAATCGCACTTGTTGCGTATATGGTTTGTCAGGACAAAGTGTTTAGGTAAAAAATAAACTGTAACCGAGCAAAACCGGGGCAGGTCACTAGTTTACGAGCAGGATTTAGTGCCTAAAGTGATTTGAGATGCAATGTTGCCTCGCAGTAGACGTTTAAACACAACAAAACCACTTCATATACTGTTCTGACTGACATCTGACATTGTCATAGCAGACATAGCTATAGAACCGACGCCATAGCCCTTGTCAAACCTAAAATTATAATCCTGAGTGCCATGTATCGTGCGGATGTGTATCCGCAGGTAACTCGGCCTCGTGAAGAATTTGTAGCAGATATGACATTGGTATTTCTTCAAGCCTGTGTGAGTTTCCAAATGGCGTTTTAGCTTGCCTTTAGTGATGAAGCCTTTCCCGCATTGCTGGCAGATGAAGGGTTTCTCCTTCGAGTGGGTGAAACTGTGGAGTTTAAGATAATAATGTAGTTTGAAACCTTTGTTACAAACTTGACATATGTATTTCTTCTCGTCTTCTTTATCTACGTCTGTGATGGCTATGGTGGACGCGTGGCTCTTGAGGTGCTCCTCTAAGTAATAGAAGTGGTGGAACAGTTCCCCGCATATGTTGCACACGCGGGAGCGCTCGTCTGCCGGCACCGTGGTGAGGGACAGAGGGGACGACGCTTGTTTGGGGATCTTGCGCGCGTTTTGGAGGACCATCGCTAAAATCTCGCTGCGGTTTTCTTCTAGGATCCTGGAAATAAAAACAATATTTTTATTTTTAAGTCAAGAGTGTTCAGGATCTTCACAAAGGCCACCTTTTCCGTCTGGACTAAGCGTTTCGCCTCGTCGTTTATACGTTCATCGATGGACTGTAAAAATTTGCGTGCAACGGTTTTCCTGTCCGATTATAATTTAGGTGTTTTGAATGCTAGAGCGAATAGACTCAAAACTAGTGCTCTTCACCATCAGCGATTGCATCACTGCTTACCATCAGGTGGGATCGCAGTTAAGCACTAGTTTAATAGTTTATATAATAAGTTACTAAATGATATTAAAACTCTAGGCATTAGATTATTTAAAAAAAAATTGTATCAATGGTTATTGATTAATATTTTTTATTGTGTGGCTGGGATGGATCGAATGAAACATTTGTTCCACCTGTACGCTAAATGCGCGCTTTAAACGTGGAGTTACGAACAACGGCCAGATATACAAATACAAAAAAAATAGGCATCACAGACTGCGTACAGCATGCTTGGAGAAGGAGACGATTACGATAAGTGCTCCCTGAAAAACCTAGGGCTAATATGTTTTTGGAGAGAGGTGAGTTGGTTGGAATGAGCCCACCAAAGGATGGCCACCAGGGCCCACGCACAGTGGTCCGGCTAGGTGCGGGAAACTGACTACAATATATGGATTGATGGTGATGTCTAGACATTTCTTCTTGTCAAATCCGATGTCCGGTGAGAACCTGCGTCATGCGGAAGGTTTTTGCTGCGATTGTGGCGTGACTAGTGCGTGTATGACCTGATGTAAACGAAGCAATGGAGTGTGTGAGGATAGGAGCAGGTGATTATGCGTGAATGTGTGGTTGTTGAGCGTGTAATACTCACAGGCCTTCCTTCTGGTGCGTGCGCAGATGCATGTGCACGTGGTACTGCGTGTTGAACATGTGCGCGCACACGGGGCACTCGTAGCGCAGCACGAACTTGTCGGCGCGGTGCGTCACCAGGTGCTTGCTGAGCTTGCAGGCCGCGTTGAAGCGCTTCGAGCAGATGTCACACACGAACTCCTTGTCAGGCAAGTGCCGCTTGCGGTGGTAGATCTGCGGGGAGACAGGATTATGTCAGCCGACGGTGCCCTCCTCCCACCGCCATGCGCAGAGCGGCGCCCCACCCCACCGCCGCATTGTACAATGCGACTACAACCAGGTAACATAACAATAGCTTATAAATTTGAGATTTTACATGATACAGATAAGAAGCTTTAGTACATTGATTCTTCTTTACTTAGAAAAACTAACACGTGTTTCGGATTTCGACAAACTAATGTTGTACGAGTATGTACTGCTACGCTGTATGCTCACCATGGTCTCCCTCTTCTTGTAGGTGTTCCCGCAGACGGTGCAGAGGTAGGGCTTAGGACCCTGGTGCGTGGCCTGGTGCTCCTGCAGCGCCTGCTGGTCGGGCGCGTCCTGCAGGCAGTAGTGGCAACGCAGCACCAGCGCCTCGCCCGAGTGCGACTGCTTGTGCACCTCCAGCATATTCAAGTGCAGGAATCTGGTGACGATTGCAATAATAACTCGTTTATTAAATTAAAACTGGCCAGATCGTTTTATACGTTAAACTTTGATGATATGGCAATCCTCGTTTGGCCTACTTTCTTTAGACCTTTTTTTCATAAAAATCCTATCATAGATGGCCAAATGAGGATTGACATAATTATCATTTAAACGATCTGGGCAATTTTAGTTGGCTATATCATAAAGAGATCAATTCTAAGATGTGGCCACGACATAAATACAAATAAATAGTACGCAACTATGTCTGGCCTGTTAGTCTAGTGGTTAGTGACCCTGACTGCTATGCCGGAGGTCGTGGGTTCGATTCCCACCCAGGATAAATGTTTGTGTGATGAGCACGATCATTTGTTCTGTGTCTGGGTGTAATTTATCTATAATATGTATGTATTTAGAAATATGTATATAAGTATATTTATCAGTTGTCTAGTACTCATAACACAAGCACTGCTTAGCTTGGGACTAGACGGCGTTTTGTGATAGTTGTAGAATATTATTTTATATATTATACTAACTATATATTGCATACACCGGCACGCTGCGGTGGCGAGCATAGTCAGCACTCAATTGTAAGCTAGCCACCGAACGAGTCGGACCTGGCCGACAACACTGCTCTAGAATCTGTCTCAGAGGTCGTTGTGAAGTGAATACCTAAAATCTACATCATAATAAATCACTTGCGTAGTCATCTCATCGCTTACAAAATAGTCTCTGGAAAGGATTTCCACTGTGATCGGCCTCTTGTGCCGACACATACACACGACACGTAAGGGACAGGTCTCCGCAAACACTTACACGCTGTATATAACATGATTTATAAAATAGTGTCCATCAAGTTTCTTACACATTCTCCTCCATAGAGATCTGCGCTTTGGAATGTGCAATTAGCTTAATTTTTCTAACTGACTAAATTCTTGACAATTCAAAAGTGCCTGTTAACTGTTTATTTGAAATAAATGCTTGGTTGAGTTTTCTGCACCTCGTTTTCCGCAAAACTGGCGTGTTTTGAACAAGAGTCTGCAATTCCAGTAATTTTTCTGTAAATCTTTAACTCGTAAACAACGTTTAACAAAGTCTAAAAAAAATGTGGCATTTACAAATATTTAAAACAAATCTGGGCCAAGGTGAGAACCTTGTGGGACACCAGAGCGTGCATGAAATTCATACGAAACACAGCCATGGATAACAACACCCTAAGAGCGATTTATTAGATAAAATACAAACCATTTTCACAGCGATCCGTAGACATCACTTAGCTCAAGTTTACTATCATGAGTAGATGACTCACCGTGTCGAATGCTCTGCTGAAATTATTGCGTCGACGTAGCGTCTGCCACCGAGTGTTTCAGACACGTCGGTTTAAGCCTCGGTAGTTCATCTAACTCGAAACACGTTGGCTGTCAAAAAGCATGGTATCCAATAGTTGGTAATAATTATAGGTATAATTCAAATATAATCACTTCTGGTTGCAGTACTCGCAGGCGTGCGGCCTCTTCTGGTGCTTGCGACGAGGCTTCTCTTCACGCGACTTTAGCTGACCCGATTTCGACGACTTAGACTTCATTTTCGATTTCTTCTTCGCTGGTCTGGAAACATAAGAAAATGAAAGAACCAAAGTAATGGACAGACTAGAGAATAGACTTACAAAAATGGAGCTGGACAGGCAATATGTTGCGGGACAAATGAAGCAAGATCGTTACAAATTGGTATCCAAGAGATTTTTTTTCATTATTATTATTGATACGCTCACGTTTCAACACTATCTCACCTAAGCGATGATGTGACCGACGATGGAGCACCCTTACCTTGAAGTAACCTATTCACTCTTGACTTAAAGACCCCCCCTGCCCAGGTTGTAGCTATCACGAAACACGGACGGAGATGGAAGGACGGTAACGATTTTACACAGTTTAAATTTAAAAATGTATTTCTTTTTTAATTAGGATAAAACCGAAAAATTCCACCACTGGGGCGTCATGAGCTGGATCCGTGGTATTCGTTTGTGCGTCGAAGTCAAAGACTCCGTGTATAGGAGTGTAAATAAAAAAAGGCTTAACTACATCTCGACTCACTTCTTAGGGCCATCTTCTATCGGTAGCTCCGCAGCGTCAGTGTCCACGTCCGGCTTCGTGTCCTCTCCCTCCGTCTTCACTTCATCTTTGTCTGCAACTAAATGATTTTCATGTTAAACTGAGCTCATAATTTTTTGTTTTTGGCAAATCAACTAAGTCTGAGACATAAGATTTAGTATCTGTTACAATTTCTAAACTTTTAGAATAAAAGTCGACAGCATATCAGTGGTAAGGTGGTAACACTTTGACCAGAGTTACAATAGACTGCAAAGTCAGGTTATACTGGTTTTCTTACCTCTAACGTGCGGTCTGTACTACAGTTCTTTCGCGTTAAGAAAATAGTGACGTCACCAGTGCTACTGCAAAGTAAAGACGTATTGATACTGGGGTAAAAATTAAATCAAACTGTTTATACTACACATTATGTTCAAATATTATTAATCATCATTTCAGCCGAAAGACGTCCTGGACATAGGCCTTCCCCAAGTATTCCCACAACAAACGGTCCTGTGCGTCTCGCACCCATCGGATTCCCGCGATCCTCACCAGATCATCGGTCCACCTTGTGCGAGGCCGCGCCAACGCTGCGCAAGCCACGGGTCATTGCTCGCAGAACAGATGGGCGATCGGGCCGAAAGGTTCTGGAGTGGTGACAATGTACGCAAATATTAATATTAAGAGATTATTTTAATCATAATCTTCAGAATTTCCACTTTTATTATTACGAATAGGTGAGGTAATAATTTTTAAAATTGTGCGACTTTTGTCATTTCTGAAAATAAACTGATCAATGTAAACACAGTTTTCTAATTTACTATGATCTTATCGGTCAAGGGGCTTGGCTAAGCTGAGTAACAACGCTGAGTCACTATTTTCTTAAAGCGAATAGGCTATAGTTATTCTGAAATAAACTTAATTTACAATAGGGTAATGTTGATATTTGTTTTAATGGAAATAACGTGAAGCGTAGAGTACACGACTGACCCTGCGCATGCGTGAGCACGTGGCGGTGCATCTTGCTGCTGGTGATGAAGCCGCGGCCGCACGTGCGGCACTTGAAGGGCTTCTCGCCCGAGTGCGTGCGCAGGTGCACGCGCATGTACGACGCGCTGCTGATGCGCTTGTGGCACACCTCGCACGTGAGGGCGCCGCCGCGCCGCCGCGGGGGCCCCACGGGGGACGGCAGCGACGGCGACGGCGCGCGGGGGGCCGTCCACGTGTTCGAAGGGAAGTAGTCCTCGTCGGATTGGCTGTTGAGGAAAACCATTTGAGTGGTATGACGTGTGACAGCGACAGGTCACAAGGCGACTATACACATGACACTCTTGCTCCACCCGGAGTGGGTCAAGTTATTATAATAATTAAGGTCGTGCGAGGCGATACAAGTAAATAAGCCCGGATTTGTTGTGAAAATACATGACACCTTTTTTAAGATGGGAAAACATCCAATGACATCTCCCGCCCTTGGGCGAGGCGGGAGGGCGTGTCAGACTTTTACTGATTAAAACCCACTCCTGTTCCTTCTTTGCCTTTTTTCCAAGTTTCCGGGGTTCTCTTTCGCATCACCCATAGCCCCAGTATGCTTCGACCCTGCTGGACCCCTACGGTTGCTGACAAAATACATAACACCTAACATTTAAATCACAGAACGTAAAAGCCGAATGAAATAAAGTAAATAAACTAAACTTTAAACTTCGCGCGCCAACTGCGCGTACGATGACGCTAAGTTGCCACTTTGTGTGCAATGCGAGTTCCTATGGCCACCTTCCAGTTCCATCATCAGATCAGCTGCATGTCATAATAATTTTGCATTGTCATCAACGGCAAAAAAAAACACATTTGTTGTATAGGAGCCCTTTTAAATATTCCTTTTATTCTTCCCAACTGTCTAACTATAACGGTTTATGAGACACAGCCTGGTGACAGACGCACAGACAGACGGACGGACAGCGGGGTCTTAGTAATAGGGTCCCGTTTTTACCCTTTGGGTACGAAACACTAAAAATTATTGTTTTATTTTTCCACTCACCTGTCCTCATCCTTGACTTGGCCTCCGTCATCCCCATCGGCCACCCCGTCATCACCGTCATCCGCTATATCCGCAACGGCCTCGTCGTCGGTCAATTCGCGCTTGATCGACACGTCGAAGTCCACCTTCACTTCTTCAATGAGGATGTCCAGCTTCGGCACTAAGTCTTTCTGGTCCTCATCAAATGTCTGGAAGAGATGATTAACTGCTAGAACATGTTCATATCTTGTTATGGAGGAGGGCGGTATTTGGAGGGCGAGTTATTGGGGGCCAGTTTAGAACAATAAGTTTTTGGAGGACAGTTTAGAACAAGTTTTTGGGGGTAAGTTTTGAACAACAAGTTTTTGGGAATCAGTTATGAACAAAAAGCTTTTGGGGGGCTTTTTTTTGGAGGTGGGAAAATCATCCAATGACATTCCCCGCTCTTGGGCGGAGCGTGAGGGCGTGTCAGATTTTTACTGACTAAAAACCGACTCCTGTTTCTTCTTTGCCTTTGTCCCAGGGCCGAGTTTTTCTTTCAGAAACAAACCCCCGTAGGTTTACCCTGCTGGGCCCCTACAGTTTGCAGACATCTCCTAGAGGCGCGCGTAGTTGGGTCCGGACGGTTACTGGACGGTCGGACGGTTACTGGACGGTCGGACGGCGAGCTACCCATTGCTCGCTCGATCCTCGGGATCGGGATCCAGGCGGCTGAGGCGTGAGGGCCACTCCCTCTCGCGTGCACGTGCGGTTTCCTCCTTTGCTAGCATTACTGTTTCGCAGAAGGAGGTGACCGGCAGCCACTCCTCCTCGCTTCGGACCATGGCCTGTACCAAGACCCGGCGCGAGAGATTGTTGCCGCCGATCGCCCCTACGAGGACTCGGCGGTGCTCTGCCCAAGCGGGACACACCTCTACCGTATGCTCCATCGTGTCCTCTGAGCGGTCAACACAGTGACACACCCGGGCGTTACTTCCGCACGAATCCGGTGCAGGAACTTCCCAAACTGACCATGTTCGGTGAGAGCCTGCATGCGGAAGGTATGGACGCCGTGATGTCTTTCCAGTCTCTCCTCAAAGAGGGGACTTACCGCCATAATTATGGCGTGCCCAGCACTGGGTTGCAACAGTTGCTGTCGCCATTTCACCATGAGATCCCTCTGGAACTCTGTCCGCCATGCCGCGACAAGTCGCGGCAGCTGAGTTTCACCCCGGCGTTGCATCACCACGCGCAAATCGTGCATGCAAGGACTGTTGCCTCCAGATCCCATGGTAGCAGGCCAGCAAGGAGGCTCCGTGCCGTGCGGTTTCCCCGCACCATCCGTATAGCCATGACCCTCTGGCACGCGTTCAGCTGGGCTACCGGTCGCTTTCGCAGCGACGGTGCCCATACCGGCGCTCCATAAAGGGCCATTGCCACGCTCCATTAAGAGGTATCTGGACCCCCTAGGTTGGGCAGGAGCCGCTTGAGGGCAGCCCCAGTCCGATTCATTTTAGGAGCCAGATGTCGGAAATGCTCATCGACCCGACGCCGATATGAACTCCTCCTACCGTTAATTGGGAACGCCGCGGTGGAGCGCTCCGAGAGCCGTGAAAACACATGTCCTCGAAATTGTGCAGCACCACCTCGAGTCCTAACTGCTGGATCCTCTCAATGACTGTCGCAACCCCGCGTATCGCTAGTTCGACCGCCGCCTGGTACGACTCTCCCCGCGCCAGGACCAGCGTGTTGTCTGCATAACAGACAACGCTGACCCCGTCAGGGAAGTCGCCGGTAGTCATACCCGATGTTCCGCAAGGGCGGTCCTAGTACCGATCCCTGCGGAGCACCGCACGAAATCTCTCGCTGTTGTTGACTGTTGTCTCGATGTAACTTGTTCGACAGGTAGGCCTCGCTCACACGACAGAAGTAGTCGGGCACCCCGTGATACCGGAGTCCTCCTAATGCTACTCCAGGGCAGGGAATTGAAGGCGTTGGCGATGTCCAAAGACACAACCACGACACACTAGCCCAGGAACACCGCATCCCTTTGGTGGCTTGGTTTAGTAAGCATGTTTTTGGGAACAGTTTAAAAAAAGTTTTTAAGGTTCAGTTTTACAAAGCAAAGTTTTGGATACCAATTTTTTGATGGTCAGTTTTCGGAGGCCAGTTTTGTGGAGTAAATTAGATGTGCAGCTTTTGGGGACCAGTTTTATGAGGCCATTCTTCACGGACCATTCCAGCGTATACTAACCTCTTCCTTTACATCCGTCGGCACCTCCACCAGAGGCGGCGCACCTCTGGTGAGCTGTTGCGGCCCCACCTCCGCCTCCCAGAACAGCTCCTCAGCCTTGGGCTTGCTGTCCTGCTCGAGCTTGCACTCCGGCTCGGTAGTGCTGCCCTGCTCTGGCGCGCGCAGCTGCTCTTCTAGCTCTTTGAGGTATGGTAGGATTGCGTTGTAGTCTAGAAGAAGAAGGAACATGTCATTTTGGAAATAAGACCTTATTTCCAGATAAGTAAAGTTCAGTTTAGGTTGCCACTTCAAACCTTTTTTAACCGATTTCAAAAAGGAGGAGGCTATATGTTCGGTTGAATGTATGTTGTTTATTTTTTTATGACTTTTTAACAGTATTACTTGGTCATTCTGAAATCTATTTTATAAACATTGGTGTAAAGTTTAAATTTTTCAAGTAGAATTGTCACTAACTGAAACCAAGGATTTGAATTAAGTAAACAGAGTATTTATTCAAATGACTTTTAAAAATTATAGGTCACAATGGAATTAGAACTTTGTTGCGTATTTAAGAATCTGTTGTTCCAAAACTTGATAATTAATCCAAATTGAAACTCACCATAAGGTTCTCCGTCCAACTTGTCTTCAGGGTGTGTCTTGTCAAAGTGAACCGTCAGCAACTCGAACCTGAGATAAAATACGAAAAAATACTTTTCAATACACTTACTCAGAAACCCGATCTTATCCCTACCGCATGTAATTTAGTTTTTCGCACTAGTGCGGACAAGGTATAAACGTTGAGGAAAATCGCTGATTCCGGACCGTGGGTGTTAACAATGTATAAGTGGAATTTCAAGTACCTACAACATAAGTAGAGGTTTTATCGGGAATTAAAATCAATGGCTGTTTTAATTATTAGAATTCCCTGCCGGAGTCTGTGTTTCTTGATAGCTACAATCTCGGGGTCTTTAAGTCAAGAGCGAATAGGTTACTTCTAGCAAGCGAGCTCCATCGTCGACCACATCACCACTTACTTACTATATTATAACACACCTGAGCAAATAATACATACAAATATTTTCCACAATCTAGGTGAAGGACTAAATATATGTATATGACGGCGCTTTTGTATTTAGAATCGTTTTCAAAAGATATCAGAGATGGCGCTAGCTGTTTAGAGTGACGTATGTCAAGTAACTAGCACACGACACTCTGGCGCAACACTGAGTGTTAGTACTATGTAAGTCGACGATGGACGGGCAGTATGTTAGGCGCCTCAGTCGGAAACGCAAGTGTGCGCTATGCGTTCAGTGGAATGTCATAATTGTGTCGTCTATTTTGTAGTAATAATTATTGTGTGGTGATTTATCTATGGAAATTATTTTATGAGAAATAAAAGTAAGATTACAGTGAAGTGCTATCTTTTTTATTTAGAACCTCCTAATCATTTTCTGACTGACCTGGAGTATATCTTGAAGCAGATGCGGCACTGGTAGCGCTCGGCGAGGTGGATGCGCTTGTTGTGGCGCCCGAGCTTGCTGGCCGTGATGAACGACTGCCCGCACACGCTGCACGTGTACGGCTTCTCGTCTGCCAAACATTCATGACATATAGCAACAATAAAAAAATTAACTTTAGATAGAACAGGAAGTAAAATCCCGCAAACCTTCATCGAAAAGGGAAGAACCTCCGACAGGTCGATAATCAGGAGATTTTTTTTAATGTTATAAGCTAGTGCTTGACTGCGATCCCACCTGATAGTAAGCAAGAGCCTATTCACTCTAGCCTTGAAGACAGCTAAATAGGTATCAGACGAGAAAGAAGACCACAGCAGACAATTTTTTTCAGTCTATCAAAGTACGCAGTATAAACGACAAGGTGAAACGCTTTGTCAAGACCACATGTTCTAATCAGGCAGAGAACTCGAATACCGCGGTTCCTGTGGTATCATAGATGTCGCTACTTAACGAAATACTAAAATAAACACATTTTAGGCGCCATTATTTATTTAATAGCAACAGTGTTCATTATTCAGTACTAACCTTTTTGGGGCAAGTGTGTAAAAAATATCGGTCTTTTCGGAAATGGATAGATCGACGTCCCCCCGGGAATCAAGTCCCGTTCCCGTAGGTAAAAAGTAGCTTAAATTACTCATTATAACATTAGCTATATACCAATGAAACTCCCGTCAAATTTTGTTCACCCATTTCAAAAATATATCTCGTAGTTTGAAATCCCGTTCCCGCGGGAAAATGAAAAATAGCCTAAATTATTTCTAGTAACATCAGCTTTTTACTTTGTTACGCATTTAATAGAAAAAAAAGAATGTTATTTTGATGTCCTGTTCCACCCAAGTTGTAGAAGTCATTGGTTGATTTCCCACCTAAAATAAAATATCTAGTAAGTAATATTATAAAATTTACTCACCTGTATGTGATCTCACGTGCAGTTTCAAATAATAGCTCAACGTGAACTGTTTCTGGCACGCAAAACATTTGTAAATTTTCTCTAAATTAGTCAGCTCTGCCTCATCCAAGCTATTCTCTTTATCTTTACTGTTCATAGTACTTGCATTCTCTACTTCACTGCTATCATTGGTCAAGGAACTAGTTTCATTACCCTGAGGATCATTGCTTATAGAATTTAAGTCATTATCAGTTTGATTTTGACTATTCTGCGCCTCTACCGCACTATTTTCACTATTTATTACAAGTCCACTATTACAATCTAATATAGGATTTATTCCATTACATTCAGTATTAGGAATCATTCCATTATTGACACTCCCATTAAGTTCCATATTAGGATTAATTCCATTGCTCATAAAATCTGTGGCTTTCTCTTCTCCTATATAACCGTCTTCCGGTTTAATTTCTATGTCAATTTCTTTCTTAATCTTCACCATCTTTTTTAACTTTTTCTTTTCTTTTTTTATCTGTTTCTTTTTGATTTGATTTCTTAACCGCAGCCTGTAGCTCGTCATTCTGTTCTTGTGTGCGGTCACATGTTGGTCTAGTTCATGTAAAGCATTGTAACTGACGTTACAGACAGAACAGCCATAGAATTTGAATGATGCGTCTCTGATTTTTTCAGAACAATAAGTACTTTTCTGCCCTTTTTTTTCCTTTCTTCGCCTTTTTAAAACTGGTTTTGATTCTGCTTCCTGTGTCTCAGTTTTAGGAGCAATTTCAGGTTCTACAGGTTGTTGAGTTTGTAACGGTGGTTGTAAATTGTTGTATGGTTCCTGTGGTTGAGCGTTGATGTAGTTGGGTTGAGTCTGCTGGTACGCCTGGTAGATGGATTGCTGCAACTTGCTGGCGTACGGGTAGGTCTGAGCCGCGTAGCTGTCGTAAGCAGGGTACTCGTACGAGCTCAGCGGATCTACGTCCACGTTCCCTGGCATTGCGGCTGAGTGGTTCATCTTGATAACCTGAAATACCATTACCATAATGAAAAAAGTCATTAGTATGTTCAGTATTCAAGTCTGGAACAAAGTCCTTTGCAGGGCAAAGGTTAAACTAGATAAATTAATCTCATTAAGTTGGCATATAATAATAATAATAACTGTAGCTGTGTGAAGCTGTGGGAGAAGAAATAAGTCAACAGAACCATAGTGACCAGCTGAAAGTGTGTTACAGTTATTACTATTTCTTTTTTAGTAATGTTTTACTTGGATACTAATTCCTTTAAGTCATGTCTTCATATAAATAATTAATTTGTTTTCAATTAGATGGAATGAACACATTCTAATGTTTTTGTAGTATTTGGCAGCAAATGTAGCAAGTCAACCTTCTCGGCAAACTTCCCCATTTTACCGAGGATGCGCCTGTTTCAATGATTTCACATATTGTCCAGTTCTGTACAACAATGTAGCTGTAATATCTGTACATAATCAGTCTACAAATACAACAACAACAACTGTTGCCACAACACTGTTGTAACAACTGTTGCTGTTTTTGTTGTCTGATGTTGTTGATGTCTGTTGTGTTATAACATTTTCAATGCTGGGTCTCAGGCCTCTCTAAGAAGAAATGGACCTTAATCCATTACTATGACCCAGTGCAGGTTGATGGATGTTGCATGTCTTTGAATATTTGTTCTAGGATATGTCGGTTTCCTCACAAAGTTTTCCTTAACCATTTTGAGGGCAGAGATGATGAAACAAATTACACAAAGTAAAGCTTTTGCCTGGATTTGAACCAGTGGCCTACAACTCTTAAGTTGGGGTTGACAACATAAGGGCCTGTGTACTCCACATTTTTTAAACGAGCCATTGATGCGCGTTTGTAGCTATACACATTTGAGTCAGATGCAACCTACGCCCCCCTGGCCAAGTTACAACCATTTCGTTTCGATTCTCTTTTTGTTGAACGCCTTAAGTCGGCCACACCTCCTATTCCTTTATTCTGACCACGTGACTGAGCATTGAGATGACGTCAGAACAAAGGAATCACAGGCGACATATAAGCTAGTTGATTGTGACATAAAAATGGTGTAGTTTTGTATCTCAAGTGCCTGCACACCTGGACAATTTGTGGAATCATTGCAACAGGAGTGATTTCAATAAAATGGAGCTGAGAATATTATTATAGTGTTGGCTATCTCAGTGAAGCTTACTGAGAAAGCTGATTTGATACATTTGCTGCAAAATACTACAAAAATATTAGAATGTGTTGCACCCATACTTTAAAGTCACTCAAAAAAAAAATAGTTATTATTAATGATGAGGCAGTATGGTTTAAGACCTTAGCCTGACTAAATACAGCAAAGAAAAAACCACTTACAAGCTGTTTCTTAGTTTCTGAAACTATTTATTATTTATGTATATAGTTTGGGACCTATTTACTACAACCGCTTTTCTCATACTATTTTCACAACATCAGTTGTTTCAAAAGATAGTAAGCCTCAGTCATTACCTAATTATTATTCCTTTTTTCATGAGGAGAATTTTTTGCCCAACAGTGGGTTAAACCAAGTAGTACCAAAATCATATCCGCTTTGGAGTACACAACTTTATCCTTGCTCAGTTCTTAAAAGTTTAAAACTATTTGTAATTCTTACAAAAACCTTTCAAAATTTATACCAGTCAATAATAATGAAAACAGAGGTTACAGAGGTAATTATACGTCACAATGCGAACACCACTCATTCCTGAGGCTGTAGTCAACATTACTCCAAAACAACGTGTTTTCGCACCTGTATCCTCTAAAATATGTAAACACGACACTCAAACGTGTTTTTTCACCACTTTTAAAGCCGAAACAGTGTTTAACGCCCGTTCTCAATAATCTACCGAAGTTCATAGATAGATAGCTATCTCCGATAAACTGTAGGATTCTATCTATCCATAGTCTGCGTTTCACAATCAAAGATAGGTGCTATCTATCTTCAACCAACGACAGATAGCTTTTTCCCTCTCATCTATCCCAGCCTGTCCAAACGTTTCGTTCTATTCTAACCACTAAAAACTGTCACGGTCAAAATGAAATATTATTTATTTATTTATCAATAATAAACGTACTCAACTTGTTAACAGCATAAATGTAATTTAAAAAAATGAAAAATTGAAACATTTTATTTATTTTTCGCTTTGTTTATCGTCTTTTTAGTAAAACTGAAATCTAAAACGAAACGTTTTGACAATGACAGACTATCGGCGCCGACGCGCATGTCACCTACATATTCGCGCTCTTTTCGTTTTCGGTATCGAGTGTATAGTTCCTCCGTTTACGTTGTATATTGTACAGGTTTACGTTTTTAAAAGTGTAAAGTATCCTAAAAGTGAAATAAAATGAACACTGTAAGTATAATGTATTGTTGATATTTAAGTATCTATATAGCATAACGCGTTCCGGCCTTCACAGATTTTTTTTTTTCAGTCAGTAAAAGCAGCACCCATGACAAAAGATGAGACGATGCTACTTGTACAACTTGTAGCGGCAAATACTGTTATAAATAACAAAGCCACGAATGCCACCAACAACAAATTGAAAGATCAGGCTTGGCAAACGTTAGCAAATAGCTTCAATTCGTCTATTTCAAGTTTCCCACGAACTCCAGCACAACTTCGTTTAAAATGGGACAACCTAAAGAAGTCTGCTCGCAAACGCTGTGCAAATATGAGGAGTAGTCTTAATAAGGTAAGTTAAGATTATCAGTGAATGATTCGTAACTATAGCACCAACATTTTTACTTAATTTTGTTCTTTTTTGCAGACCGGAGGAGGCAAAGACTATTTTCCACCTGATGAAGTCTTGGATAAAGTGGCTTCATTGTTAGGCAGCACATGTCAAGGTTTTTCGGTGGAGTTTGGTGGAGATGCCTCTTTCCAAAATCAATCTTTATTGGTTATGGGTGAATCATTGAATGTTGAGGTTGAGGGATCTAGTGTTAGTTTAGTAAATAGGAATGAAGAAACAGGTGATGAACATGGTGATGGTATTTGTGGTGGTACTGAGGGGGAGGTATTGAATGAAATCCAAATCCTTGGGACACCTCCCTCAAAACAGAAAAACTTTTTTTTTAGTAGAGCTAGCGGAAGTGGTACATTAGGTGGGTGGCTGTAATTTTTCATTATTAATGTTTTATGGGTACTGCTTTTTCTTAGATTAAAACTAAAGTTATTATTGGTTTGCAGTTACTTATAATTTTGGTTTATAGTAGAATATGAAATTCTTGTAAACATAATATGTGTAACTGTTACAGAAATTTAACTAACAAGTTTACTAAAACTTAGTTTTCCTATTTATGCAATTAGTTTAATAACCTTTTACTTAATGTATTTTAGTATTGGTGCATATTACCATGAAATAGTAGGAATATTTAGTAACTCTGTTTATTTTACAGCAAAGCGGAAACATAAAACACAAGAAGAGCTCTCTAGATCCCGTATAAATAGGGAAAATGCTTTAGCAGAGTACCTGATCGCTAAAAAGCAAAGGCTGGCCAGAGAAGATGAAGAAAAGGAGTTGGTGATAGCTAAACTTAAGTTAGAATTAGAAAATGCTAGGTTAGAAAATGAACGATTAAAAAAATTAATTAATTAAGTTTGCATGTTAATTTAAGTGAAATATAAGATAGGAAATAGTGATATAAAATAGAATTAACTTAGTGTTTGTTTGCATGTTAAATTAGGTGTAATAATGAAGAATGGTATTTTGCGAATAATGTTTTTTTTGAGTTGGTAAATCATCCAATGGTTGTAGTGATATAAAATAGAAATTGAACTTAGGGTTTATTTGCATTAGGTGTATTTAGTGTAGTGATATAAAATAAAAAGGCATAAAAAAAATTAATTGTGTTTTATTTATGTTTGAAAGTAATTATTTATTAGTAATAGCCGTTCTGATGTGAATTGTGCAGGAGAATTTTCATGAAAAATTATATCATTTTCCTGAGACATGTCTGGAACTGATACTTCTGGTTCTATTTCTTCCAAATTCATATTTCTGGCAATATTATGCAACACTGCCGTTGCTATGATAACTGCTTGCATATTCATTAGTTTTAGCCTACTTTTTAATGACAGTATAGGGAATCTTCTCTTCCAAACTCCAATGCATCTGTAATAAAATATTACGTATAATTAATAATGTTATATAATTTTACACTACTTGTACCAAACATATAAACAATTAACCTTTCTACAGTATTTCTTGTTTTTATATGTGCTTCATTATATCGTTGCTCTGACGGAGTACTTGGGTTGAGTAACGGTGTCAAGAGATAGGGCTTACAAGGGTATCCGCTGTCACCAAGCAACCAGCGATTTCCAAGTACACCTTGTTCACAATCATCTATTAAGATTATTTAAATGCATTAGATTTTTATACATACAGCGTTACATTGACAGAATAATAATCAATTAAATAACAAACTTTTTAAATCAGAATGGTTAAATATAGTTGCATCATGAGTGGATCCTGGCCATCGAGCAACAACATTTTGAAACACCAATGAGGCATTACACACAACTTGCACGTTGATAGAAAAGAAACCTTTTCTATTTCTGAATTCCTCTCCTATGTTGGAATCTGTAAAAAAAATAGTTAATTAAGTGTAGGTGTACTAATATCCTATAGCTGAAGAGTTTGTTTGTGTACTGTATTACCATTTGTTACCATGTTTGAAACCACAGAGGACAGTTCATATAATATATTTTTGTACCATGTCTAAATAGAAATAAATAAATATCTAGTGAGTTACTTACTTGGTGATTGTATTAATATATGAGTGCCATCTATGGCACCATGTACTCTAGGGAATCCAGCAATATAATAAAACTCCTGTTGAGAGTAATTCTGAAGTTTAACAAAATCTGGGTACAATCTTGCTAGGGCTCTAGACACATCAGAAACAATACGACTAGCCGATGCTATAGACACTCCAATGAAATCTGCAACAGACACCAGCATAGTACCCAATGCATAAAATCGTAGAGCCAGAAGTATCTGATGAAGAGGGGATATCCCATGATTCCTGTAAAAATGCGTGATATTAGGCAAAGAAATATAAAAATCCATCTAAATTATTTAATTAACCTTACCTACCTTTTAGATGTAACACAGTATGGTTGTATTAGATGAATTAACTGAGTCACAGCCACTTTATTTAGTCTAAATCTATAAGCAAATTCGTAGTCATTTAGTTTAGATAAATAATTCACACGTGGCTTATATTCCTTCTGTAACGGTATGTTATCGGTATCACTGTCACTCTCTTCATCATAATCTATTATCCTTTGAAATAATTCCAAATCACTGTCATCACTGCTTAAATATTCCATTTTGACAAGAAAACAAACACTCGTACAACACAACAAATATTAATTTTCAAACGCTTATCCCCGTTGTACCGGCCGATAATGACGGATACGCAGATGACGTTACTAGAGTTAGCTCCGCCTATCGGAGAGTAACTTCAAACTTATATTGAAATGCAGGTAAGGACGAATTGTATGAGCGGTCCTATCTCTAGTGGTCTATCCGACCTCCCGACGATAGATTGACAGCTTTGGTAGGAAATGCTATCCGTCGGTAGGTTATAGGAAAGCAAGTAAGGACAAAAGGATAGATTTCTTTATCTTTAGTAGCTGCAACTGTAGATAGATAGCTTATTGAAAACGGGCGTTAAACAACATGGATCGTCGTTCCACGTACTAATCGATACTCTCGGCGTAAAAAACTTACCTGATGTCGAGCTGTATAGCACAAAAAAACACTTTTTTTATTCGATTCACAAATTAGTTTTTAACGTTGAAATTCATTGTGTTTTCCCACCAAAACTCTTTAAATAACATCGTCACTGTGTGCTTCATGTACTAGAGACTATAATTACCACCAAAAAACACTATTTAAAGTTCAATAAGGCAATTAAAACAAAGAATATTCATTTCGTAAATTCACATTTTTTTTCTCGCGTGACTAGGTAAACTGCTATGGCCGTCATTTCGGTGTTGCCAACTAAGTATTTTAATCTTAACATATTTCTTCGCTTCGGTTTTTTCAGGGTTCCGCAAGATATATTTTTTTAACAATCCCTTCATTTTATGTAAAGTATTTCAATCAGAATAAGGGTAAAATAAGGGCATAATATCAGCGAAACATTTTATTCGATTTGGGATCCATAAAAATATTGACAATGACTGATCTGAAACCTCACTTTGCCGTGATTATGTGAAGTAAGCTTATTTTAAAAACTATTCTTATCTCTGTCTGCTCACACATACCTCACATAAAATGGCTGTAATCCTATGTTTTCTCTGATGAAAGCATAGGAACTAAAAGACTTTAACAACTTTGACTTACTGAATGGTGGAGATTAATTAGTTTTGTAGTTCATATCGACCTCACTCTCTATTTGCGAGTATTCATAAAACGCGTAACAGCACTTTTTTGAGCTAGATAAATTATTGTTCATATAGGAAAAACATAATGAATTCCTGAAATGAAAATTGATCTTTCTCTACAAAGTTATATCAGCTATTAGAAATAAGTTTTAGAGATTTATTATGGTTTCAAACCCGCAAGCTCATGCATGAGAGGCGAGTGTCCACTGGGCCATTACAACATTAGTCCGTAAAAAAAATATACTTAATAAAAATAAACTTTTTTCTAAATATAAATAATTATTTCTAAAGTAAATGCAATTACAACTGCAAAAATACTACATTGTTAACTTCGAATATGAAAGAACATTTTTTCGATAACGCCTTTGATAACATTATGATACAAGATTATGGAAATTACAATAAATACCCCAACTCAAGCACAAAATAAGTTTATGGCAACTTTTTTCACATCTGTCAAGCAGCCAAGGTCATCATAATTTTACGTTTCATTTTACGATCAATACCAATCCATCGAACATTATAGCAAATAAATATTTACATAGATGTAAATCAAATTGAACTATAATTACTGGGTTTTCAATACACAATTTGTGTTATGTAAACTAAAATAAGTAAATGTTAAACAAGGAAAAAATGCTTTTAAGTGTCTTTAAATTAACTAGGTCTTCACGTATAACGAAATCCAAAAAAAATGCGAGAAATTTGAAATATGAGCAAAATGGGTACAATAATAGTTGTAGACTTCGATTTACTACAGAATATTATCTAGTTACTTACTTTACGACCTTGGCTTCGATACAAGTTCTGGTTCCGTTCAATAATTGCACCAAAAGAAAAGTCACCCTTAGGTCTATTCATTCTTATTATTTGACAATAATTCACAATGACTTTGATTTACTGAAAACACGATAATTATGTAATCAAAGATTGGAGATGCATTATTTTGTTTAGTTCGATATTGAGATAAACTCATGATAGTACCAGTTTAAACCTTAGTGGTTTTTGGTTGCTATTCAATGTGGATTATGCTGTATTCTTTTCAGTGGCGGCCTTAGGGGGTGGCGAACAGGGCAATCGCCCGGGGCCTCGCCCTTACAGAGGCCTCGCGCAACAACAACAAACAAATTTTTAAAAATATATTACTTTTTTTTAACTTTTGATTTTGATCCTTAATTACTTATGAAGGTTATAACATAACGGTAAATTAAAATAAAGTTAGCTAACTAATTCATTCATTCAAAACATAATTGAAAAATTCATTATGTACACTGAGAGATTTTTTTCACGAAGGAAAAAGTGCCTCGCAAAGACCTGCCGCCCGGAGCCTCGCAATGGGTAAGGCCGCCTCTGATTCTTTTGTACAAATGATAAATAAATAAAAAACATGTTTAGATATAATCACTAGGCACCTATTAGTTTTAGGTAAGATTTGAATTGCAAATCACTAAGCAACTAGTTGTTTGAGTTCTTTGTTTGTCTACTATTCAATTGCGGCCCTCATCAACACGTAAATAAGCCGCTAATCGTATTAATGACTGTGCTAGTGACACCGCCCTTTCGGAAATCCGAAGTTTTAACGTGGCGCCATCTAGTGACAAAAATATGAACGGCAGCAGTTTTGATATGGTCATCTGATAAAGAGATAAAAAATGCATGTTCTTATTGTTATATGTGTTAAAACTGACCAGATCGTTTAAACGTTAAAATTTGATGATATGTCAATCCTCATTTGGCCATATCATTGATGTAGGATTTCTATGATAATAAAAGGTCTAAAGAAAGTAGGCCAAACGAGGATTGAAATATCATCAAACTTTAAAGTTTATATCGATCTGGCCAGTTTTACTTGGCCATATCATGAAGTGATCCATTTCTATGATCTGGCCTCGACATATATAAAAGAAGAAACTGACTGACTGACATATCAACACACAGCTGGAACTATTGGGTGTAGGAACGTGATATTTTGGACCAGATTTCCTCTTCTGGCGATCAACGAAACGAGAATCGAAAGGAAACGGTTGTAACTTGGCTAGGGCTGTAAAGAAGGAACGTGGGTCTAAACTTTGTATGGATAAACCTACTTTCACTCGGGCGAAGCCGCTGGCTGAAGCTAGTATAATATAAAGATGTTGAAATCACAAGCATCCATGTTTATGGATGGAGAGAGTTCATGGATTGTGCGAAAAATGATAGCGTGCCGTGGTACCCTTGTCAACCGCGGCACGCCCCTTGGGGAAAGATATGTAAGCACTCGTCGAGTCGAGCCTTCAAAGTCTTGAGTATCGACGCCGAGTTGCTAGCCTGTCGGTTTTCTATCGGTTGCATTTCGGAGAGTGTGCGTCGGAATTGCATATCCTAATTCCGCCTTGCCCGTTCCATCATCCGACCACTAAACGTACGACGATGCGCCACCGGAACATGGTGGACATCCCACCCATACGCACAAAACGTTTTGGGAACACATTCATTGTGTGTACAGCTAAGGAGTTCTTATATCTATGAGTGGAATTCCATGCCGGAGTCTGTGTTTCCTTATGGCTAAAACCCAGGAATCTTTAAGTCAAGAGTGAATAGGTTACTTCTAGGCAAGCGTGTTCCATCGTCGACCACATTTGCTTTCCATTAGGTGAGATAGCGGTCAAGCGCGAACCTATCAACAATAAAATAAAAAAAAGAAGCAGATATTGGATAAGGACAGAATAGTAATACATTTTGATAGTGGAGAAAGTTTATCATTGCGACCGAGGCGGAATTCGATTGTTATAGAGCAGAGGGCTGCAGTGACTTTCCACGTGTATCACACGACGTTTTTTAATACACTTACCTAATCGGCGACTCGTGAAGACTGCGCGGCGGCCAGTCTAATACGACACATATAATCAACTAGCTTTTGCCCATGGCTTTGCCCACATACATACAATATAGCCTATGTCACTCAGGAATAAAGCAGTTTTCTATCGGTGAAAAAAATTTCAGCAATCGGACCAGTAATTTTAGAGATTACCTCCTACAAACAAAAAACAATATTACCACTTTATAATATTAGTGTAGATTGTAGCGGAGCGAGCTCACGTACTTTTACGCACTAGTGCGAAATACAGTGAATTGCATTGCTGTATTGAAAAGTAAAAGTATTGCCGAGTAAGTATATCAAAAAAAATTTGACTGCAAGCCAAACAAGATCAGTGGAAATTCCTGAGCCATTGCTTCATACATATGTTTAAAATTCATCTGTTGTGTGAACAGCGTAATGAATACTGTTGAATGGTCGAAATGAAAAGAATTCCTATTGATTGTGTGAATTTGTGTGTCACGCTAGTGAATATTATGCACGTATCTGCTTAAAAAAGGTGGTTCCATACGAGTGACGGATAAAGAATTTAGATGAATATACGAATATTACAAATGAAGTGCCATATCTCAAGCCGCGTATAGACAGCAGTAACGTAATATGCAACGTAACAGAGTTCCCATGTAAACGCCTTGCGCGCACGAACCGTGCATACTATGCGCGCAAACGCGAACAGGAGCATTTCAACTATGTGAATAGGAACTTTGAAGTTCGCGTGACCCAAGGGCTGGCTTTTACCTCGGTCAGAGATTAATCATTGCCATACAACGTGGCAATGCCGCCACTCTTTTGGGCACACTTCCAGTCGACAGCGATAGGAGGAATATTTTGACGCCATATTTTAGGTAGGAGTTATTGTGAATAGGTATATTGCCTATGTTCGGTTCGTGCGCGCACTGCCTCCACATTACATTAGACCGACACACACGTGGACCACGCCTGATTTTTACGTAGAGTCGTGTCGCGTGGCGTGGATCTAATGTAGCTCTACAATGCTAGTTTCCAAAAATTTATACAGATCGAAGCGCCCAGATCGGCGTACGTGACCTACGTGTGCCCAATGTAGTTCAACCTAATGAATGTTGCTTTTATAATATCTTGTATGTTAGTTTACTGCAGTCTGTACCCGGCTGAGAGATGTCACTTCATTCGTTTATTCATCTAAAATCTCTATGTTACTGGCAATCTATAATCCGTTATTCTATACTATACCTAGGCAATGTATAGAATACCTAAAACGAGTAGGTAATGTATGAAATATTATTTATTTTATACTTTACTTATGTGTTCTACTATACAATATCGAATGCGCAGCCGGTAATGTGTGTACAAGAAGAGAGCATTGAAGAATATTTACTTAATTTTAGGGCACTCGGATAGAATTCCTTTTAGTTTAGCTAACTCTATTGAATAGCTTTTTCATGAAATAGCCATTCAATAGGGTTAAACGTACTGAAGATACATCAGTCCCCCAGCCAAGTTACAACCGTTTCGTTTCGTTGATCGTCTCGAGTCGGCCACGCTTCCTATTCCTTTGTTCTGACCACGTGCCTGAGAGTTGAAATGACGTCAGAACAAAGTAATCGGAGGCGTGGCCTACTCGAAGCGATCGACGAAAAGAGAATCGAAACGAAACGGTTGTAACTTGGCTAGGGGGGCTGAAATGAAGATATCCGCAGGAGAACCAAGGTTACCGATACAGCCCAAAGAATCGCCAATCTTTATTGGCAGTGGGCAGGGCACATTGCTCGCAGAACAGATGGCCGATGGGGACGAAAGGTTCTGGTGTGGCGACCGCGTACCGGAAGACGCAGCGTTGGAAGGCCTCCTACTTAGTGGACCGATAACCTGGTGAGGGTCGCGGGAATCCGATGGATGCGAGACGCACAAGACCGGTCATTATGGCGACACTTGGGGAGGCCTACGTTCAACATTGGACGTCTTGCGGCTGAAATGATAATGATGATGAAAGATGTATTGAATGTATTTTGTGTCCTACTTTAGAACATTCACTCTAATAATAAAATAATAAAAAAACTTAGAAGCCACGGGAATGTTTTCGAGTTACCCTGGTCATGGAATGCTAAGGGCAACTGAGACACAAGTGAATTTATAGTCAGTAAAAGTCTGACACGCCCTTTCACTCTACCCTCGAGCGAGATAGGTCACCTTCGATGATTTCGCCACCATAAAAAACCGGTATCTGAAGGAACAGGGTCCAAGCTACTGGCGGTCAGGGCTCCAGAGAGAGGAACCTCCTAACTATACGAGCTGTGTCCAGAAGTACCGCTTTCTGAATCACTGTCCTTGATCCGGGCGCCTAATGACATCCTCCTAAGATCTCTGATCTCTGTGTGGACCGCCCTGAGGACACGGTGGAGCATACAGTAGAGGTGTGCCCCGCCTAGGTAGAGCACCGCCGTGTCCTCTTGGAGAGCATTGGCGGCAGCGGCTTCTCGCGTTGGCCCCTGGTACAGGCCATGGTCCGGAGTGAGGAGGAAAGGTAGGTAAGCACGCGTGAGGGAATGGACAACGAATGTCCTCACGCCCCAGCCGTTGGGACCTCGACACCGATTTAGAGCTACCGTAGGCGTGGACTTGCGGACGACAAGCAATGGGTAGCTCGCCGTCCGGCCGTCCGGTAACCGTCTGGACCGAGCCCAGTCTTCGACGACGGCGTGTAGTGTTCCACGAGCGCCTCAAAGAGATGTCAGCAAAACCGTAGGAGGGACAGCAAGGCCGAAACCTACTGGCACCATGGGCTGATTTTGAAAGAGAAACCAGAAGTTCTGCAAAACAAAGGCAAAGAAGGAACATAAGTGTGGTTTTATTCAGTAAAAGTCTGACACGCTCAAGTCCCACTCCACCCAGAGCGAGAGAAGGCAATGGATGATTTCACAATAGGCCTTAATATTTAATATGATTGTCCATGTTCCTTTGTTCCTACTCATCTCACAGGATGGAGCAAATATTATGAACTCTTAAAAATATGTCGTTGAACACAATGAACACATTATTAAAACAAAAATGCGTAGAACAAAGTGAAATGAAAGACATCAATACCGGTCGCAGCGAAAACTAATCAAAACAAGCGTTGTCAACAATGGACTCATACATCGAAACATACAAACTTACATTTGCGGCTCCGAAACTATATCGTCGCTACTTTACAAAGGACAACATTCCTAACTTAGCCGCAAGTTCAACTTTGTGTAGGAAACGTCAGATAGTGTTCGCTTACTAAGTGACATTTGCTGTTATATTACCGTAAATTAAACTCTACGCTCTTCAAATAAGGTTCAAACATTATGTTTTAGATGTTTGTTTAAATTGGTTGCTCAGATAAATTATAATATGGGGATTTTAGTTGCGCGGGAACTCGCGATAGAGTAGGTTGTGTACGGTACTGTCGCTCTGTTAAACAATTTTTATTAAACAATAATAAAATTAGTATAGTAAAACAAAGCGACGCGCTTGTGGAATTAAATACGTCTTTATAAGTGAGTTATGGTGCTCAAGATTTATTTAGTGGAATGTGAATAGTTTTACCAGTATTATGGATATGAAAGCTCCAAAGGATTGCTTCTAATTGAGCGACTAGTAAGGTAAGGTACAAATACTCTACCATATCACGATATTTTCGTAGATCTCAGCAAACCGTAGGGGCCCAGCAGGGTCGAAGCC
Organism: Mythimna pallens; assembly: GCA_961205895.1. NCBI lineage: Eukaryota > Metazoa > Arthropoda > Insecta > Lepidoptera > Noctuidae > Mythimna > Mythimna pallens. The sequence goes on from OY540854.1 coordinate 11,942,784, forward strand.
TACTGGAGCCAATATTGTACGAAAGAGAACCCCGGTGCCCTGGAACGAAGGCAAAGAAGGAACAGGAGTGGGTTTTAGGCAGTAGAAGTCTGACACGCTCTCCTGCTCCGCCCAATAGCGGAAGAAGTTATTGGATGATTTCCCAACTAAAAAAAAACTATTTAAGTACTTCTGAACTTTATAATTCGCGGGGTTTTTAAGACCTTTAAAATATTTCTTTAGGTGTCAAACTCCTTGCTAAGTTTTAGGGTTCCGCATACTCAAAGGGTAAAAACGGGACCCTATTGCTATAAGTCCGCTGTCCGCTTGTATATGACCAGGGCAGGGCCCAGGCTGTATCTCATGAACCGTGATAGCTAGTTGAGATTTTCACAGATGATGTATTTCTGTTGCCGCTGTAACAAGAAATACTAAAAAAAACCGGGACAGTGTGAGTCGGACTCGCACACTGAGGGTTCCGTACAAACATACCTATGAAAACGAAACGAAAAATAATTTTTCGAATCGCAAGTTTTTTTTTTGTGACGTACTTAACTACAAATTTACAGTTTCCAGCTTTTTTCCTGTACTTGTACTATGAGACCTTACTTCACGCCAAATTTCAGTATTCTAGGTCAACAGAGTGTCAGCCTTCTAATGACTAAAACGTACCCATATTCTTTCATTTGCCCCTTACGTCCAGAACCGCAGTAATTCTTTCGAGTACTCCCTCAGCACATTACTCTCCTGCCTTATTCTCAATGTACAGCCTAGTCATCCCTTACTTGTCTACTTCCACGTTCAGCCGCCTAACGAGAGCCTCCTAAGGTATTGCCTTGGTCATCGAAGCTAGTGGCTATTCAACTAAACCATTGACTGACACGGCATTCGATACAATGATCACAGAGTCCACATCCTACATGTCGACAATCATGGGAGCCAAATAGAAAGAAAGAAATAAAATATGTTTATTTGGCACACCATGATTCATGAATCAAGTAATTGATTTACAAACTAAAATTAATCATAAAAAAAAAATATGGAGAAATAAAGTCCTTGGGTGCACTAGCATAGCTAGGGATAATCGTCGGTTGTGGTATCACATTCCACAGGAGAAGTTATGTTGAAGTGAGATTGGGATTCCCAAAAGGGTCAATTCTTGGCCCACTTTTACTTATACAATAATTGACGATTCAAATCTTTGTTACAGCGTTTCTTACATTCTCATACAAAGGAATACAAAGAAAGTCATTCATGTCATATTACTGCGTAGATACATATTATTACTACTTCTAGTAGATGCATAATCAGCAGATAATATTCCCGCTTCTGGGACACAGGCCTCTCTGTGAGAGGGAACTATTTGGTTATATGTATAATCAGTCTTTTAATGTTACCATTGCTTGGACTCAGGCCGCCTCTCTAGGAGAGGGAATGGGCCGTCATTTACCACGCGGGCCCAGTGCGGGTTGGTGAATGTCACATGTCTTCGAATTTTTGGTTCTAGGACATGCCAGTTTTCTCACGATGTTTTCCTTCACCGTTTTGAGAGCAGTGGTGATGAAATAAATTAAACAAAGTAATGCGCCTGGCTGGGTTTGAATCCGCGACCTACAAGTCGTGAGTCGGGGCCGTTACCACTCGGCCACCACTGCTCACAAAGCTGCTATTAGGTTCTGGACTGAGCAATGCCAGATGGAAAATTGTAATGAATTAACCAAAAAAATACTGCTCGACCCGGGCATCGAACATAGGACCTCATGTTCCGCAGCAACGCTTACCACCGGCCCAACGAGGCCATATATTATGAAATACTAGCTGACCCGTGCCCACTTCGCTGGCCGTCAAACAGTTTTACTATACAGCCAATGTCACTCAGGAATACGTTAGCTTTCTACTGGTCAAAGAATTTTCAAGATCTATTTAGTAGTTCCGAAGATTACTCACCTACAAACAACCTCACCTCTCTCTCTCTCTCCCTCTCTATAATATTGAAGTAGTTAACATACTTACATGGATATCGTGATGGCTCAGTGGTAAAGGCACCCGCCACTCATACATCAGGTTGAGGGTTCGAAACCGAGCAAGTATATACCAACGTGAATTCATATTTGTACTTTTCTAAGTTTGTCTAGGACATTACTGACACGCCGTGCTTCGGAAAGCACGTAAAGCTGTTGGTCCCGGTGGTCATTCGTAGTTCTTTGACAGTCGTTACAGCTAGTCATACGCCAGAAAGTCTGACCATCAGTCTACCCAAGGAGTATCGTGTTGCCCAGTAAGTGGGTTGCGGAGGTCTGATAGGCGATAGCTTGTAGATGAAAACGCGACCATATAATAACGTAATAACGTACGTATCTTACTATATTTTTTGGTAATTGTACTTATTTATACTGTTGCATAAAAATAAAGTATATGATAAAATAGAGTATTATCTAACGCATTAGAGTATTAGCTAAAGCTAACTACATTAGACCGACGCACACGTATAACACGCCTGATTTGTACGTAGAACGACGTCGCGTGGCGTGGATCAAGTGTAGCTCTACAAGTCTAGTTTCCATATAAACATGTATGGAGACCGACGCGCCCAGATCGGCGTGTGTGGCACACGTGTGCGCAGTGGTGTTCTAGCTTTACTGTGATGCGTGTAATGAAACACATTTATAACTCCGAGTGACTAGCAAATAAGTTCCTAATAGCTCCCCAAACCACGGAGAGACCTCGTCGCGTAGAGCGGTCACCGAGCCAAGGCTTGGCCGCGGCCCTCTGCTCCACCTCGCGACAGTCACGAGCCATTGTGTCCAATACATTGCAATTGAATTGAAAAGACGTGTTTATTGTGTATCGCTGACTTGTGGAAGGTTTTCCTACTGGACGTTGTGAAATCGACACTGGACGCATTGTGTTCGTGTCACTGACGTATATTTGTATGTCAGTAGTGACTGTGAAGTCGTTGAATCATTGTTTTGTGACGCTTAGCACGTTTAGCTGATAAGGTTTAATAGGTATTTTTTTTAATTGACATAAACCAGTGCTTGACTGCGATCCCACCTGATGGTAAGCAGTGATGCAATCGTTAATGGTGAAGCGCACTAGTTTATTAAGAGCCTATTCACTCTAACATTGAAGACCCCTAAATTATAATCGTATTTTCTATTTATTTAGATGTAATAAACTAAATAAAAATAAAAGCCTTATATGTAGAACTAAAAAAGTAATCTAAAAGTATGGCGTCGAAAAACTCCTCCACATCGCTGTCTACTGGTAATGTACCCAAAAGACTGGCGGCATTGCCATGCTGTATGGCAATACTTATCCTTTGTCCACGGTAAAAGCCAGGCCTTGGGACGCTCGAAGTGTCAACAAGGCGTTTCGAAAGTTATTTAAATAATTTGTGAGCGCTCGGACCCCACGATCCGAGAGTTTCAACCCCAAACGGTTTGAAGAGGTTAGACCGGTAAGGTTTAATGGAATGTAGTATCCGACTCACACAATGACACAATCCATCCGTCTTTTCTTTGGCCTTCCTCTCCCTTTCCAGCATAATACAACTATTTTAGTAACATGAGTGTCATCCCTCCTCTTCGCATGACCATACTAAGACAAACGATTCCTCTTCAACTTTTCAGCCAAATACTAAAAACTAAATAATATAAGTACAACACTAGCGGTCCCGACAAACGTTGTCCTGTTCGAAAGTATAGCATAGTCGGCCTTATAATGTCTTCAAGCCGCCTCTCAGGAGAGGGAATGGGCCGTAGTCCACCACGCGGACCCAATGCAGGTTTTTGTAAGCATTTCGTAAAAAAAATAAAAATAGAACCCGATTGCAGCGCCACATTTTCAAACCATCCAGGGTCCCACTCAAATATACACCCAAAATTGCATCTAAATCGGTCAAGCCATTTAGGAGAAGTTACATGACAAACACACGTATACAAGAATTTTATGTGTATAAAAAGAGACTAAACGATTAGGATTGTCTATTTATTTCCACCACAAAAAATTACTTATTAGGAAGTTTCGCTTTTCGACTTCGGCCGTGAAAACTATTTTCAGTCGGACTATAATTGAATGTGTCACTGTTGAGCTGTCAAACGGAGGTTTTTTACAGTTCATTCTTTCAGGAATCTTAGACTTTTTGCTTCATTGACTCACGAACTAGTCATTCGTCATCATCTGACCACCACTTATACAGTTGTGGAAACAGTTGACAGTGGCAGAAACCCGAACGTATCAAATATTAATTAGTAAAAAGTACGAAATAAGCCACTGTAGCAGTCTCATTGATTCTAGATTAGGGAATCCAATCCCGCAAGCGCGGGACTCAGATAGTGGGAACGGCTAGCATAGCACGACAGTCGTAAAACGATAAAATGGTGTCGTTGTTGCAACTACGTGTCGTGGCCACGCGAAACAGTTGTTATAAAGGGAACAGCTGAGACGATAGTCGTCCGACCGTTATGACGAGTATAACCAAGATAAGCACATATTTTCCGAAGTGTATTCACATTTATTTTATTTAAATTCAATTTGGCAGCGCCGCAAGGGCGTCACGTAAACAACCAAACCATTTTAGCATTTACGGTTTTTCTCAAGATTCCATTTTTTTTTCTGTCAAGGTCGAATAGTAAATTGGCAGCCAGTGGCAGCACGAGTAGGTACAACGCAGAGGTTAATATTTTTTTTACGAATTCCATATTTTACTTTTTTTTTGGCGGGAAATCATTCATTGACTTCTCCCGCCCGGGAGGGCTTGGCAGACTCCTATATAGGAACATAGGAGGCAAAGAAGAATCTTTGCCTTGTGTTCCAGGGCCCCGGGTTTCCCTTTCGGTAGCCAACCCATGGCGCCAGTAGGCTTCGGTCCTGCTGGGCACCTACGTTTTGGCTGACATCTCTTTGAGGCGTGCGTGGAACACTACGCGCTGTCGACGACTCGCGCTCGTCCGGACGGTTACCGGACGACCGGACGGCGAGCTACCGGTCCTAGGACGCAAAGGGCAGCTGAAGGAATATAGATGTGGTTTTTATCAGTAAAAGTCTGACACGCCCTCTCGCCCCGCTCTAGAGCGAGAGAAGTCATTAAATAATTTCCCACCTCTATCAGATTTTTAGGGTTCCGTAGCCAAATGGCAAAAACGTAACCCTTATAGATTCGTCATGTCTGTCTGTCTGTCCGTCCGTATGTCACAGCCACTTTTTTCCGAAACTATAAGAACTATACTGTTGAAAATTGGTAAGTAGATGTATTCTGTGAACCGCATTAAGATTTTCACATAAAAATAGAAAAAACTACCTAGAACTGAAACTCCTTTCATATCACTCTTCACACAATCCATCCATCTTTTCTTTGGTCTCCCTCCCCCTCTCCATATTTAGAGACTGTGCATACTACAGCACCTTAGGTCACCCCGTGGTGGCGGGTAAACTACCAACAAAAGCATTCCCAAGGAGGGTTGGTGTCAGGCTGGCGGCCGACTTTAAAAATAACTAGCCCTTTGCAACATGTTCGGGAAACCGAGCCATGAAGTTGATATTATTTTTTAGTAATAATAATATTCCACAACTATCACACAACGCCATCTAGTCGCAAACTAAGCAGAGCTTGTGCTATGAGTACTAGACAACTGATAAACATACATAAGTGTATAAAAATACATACATATTATAGATAAATTACACCCAGACGGAACAAATGATCGTGCTCATCACACAAACATTTGTCTTGGGTGGCAATCGAACCCACGACCTCCGCAATAGCTTTCAGGACCACTAACCACTAGACCAACAGGCTAGCTAATGAAGCTGGTATAATACACTAATATTATAAAGAGGTAAAGTTAGTTTTTTGTTTGTAGGAGGTAATCTCTGAAAGTACTAGTCGATTGGTAAAATTTTTTTCACCGATAGAAAGCTACTTTATTCCTGAGTGACTTATGCTATATTTTATGTATGCAGGCGAAGCCGCGGGCACTATCTAGTATTTAATATAGAGATCCTTATTGCAGGGCACGTTATTGAATATATATAATATGTGACCGTCGCGTGGGCGCCAACACCGTGACCTTCGCGACATCCTGACCGCCAGGAATTTATATAAGATGAGCAGCTTCCGATGATTACATCACGTCGCGAATCTGCCACCTACGGGTCACACCTATGTCACACAATAACTGCCTGGCTGTTTTATTTACAATACACTTATTCGATAGCTAGTAATAGCGTGACGGGTGACAAGACAGAATGGAGGAAAACAAGGACCTCAAGTGGCAGAAAGATTTTGGTGATGACACTTACTTGAAAACCCCGCTCTTATCCCTACCGCTTTTACGCACGCAATTTACTGTTTTCCGCATTAGTGCGTAAAGGGCGTGAGCTCGCCCCTGCCACAATAAATACATTTATCACATCAGGCTGAGTGCTAAGCGACCACTACAAGTCGCACTTCAACCCCCGTTTATATATTTCATCGTAAGTGTATTGAAAAACGTCGTTTGATACACGTGGAAATTTGTCACTGCAGCACTCAGCACCACTTGTATCAAAATGTACAATTTCTGGCTAAAACATTTTTTTTTTACTGTTGATACGCTCGCGCTTGAGTGTGCTTGGATGGTAAGCGATGACGCGGTCGACGATGGCGCACGATTATCAAGAAGTAACCTTCACGCTCGATTTGAAGACCCCCATGTTGTAGCTATCAGGAAACACAGACTCCGGCAGGGAATTCAACTCCTTAGCTGTACGTAGAATGAATGTGTTCCCTGCACGTTGTGTGCATATCTGTGGGATGTCCGCCATGTACCGGTGGCGCATCGCCGTACGCCTGGTGGTCTGGCTGACACTAAGAATGACTCGTGGCTGCGCTCACAATCATGTAAGCTCACATACACAAGACACCCAGACACCGAACAACTATCTGTAACCATACAAATATTGTATCGTGCGGGAATCGAAACTGCGATGCGCAGCGCAGCAACCAATGCAGTCGCTCAACCGCTTCGCCAATCGCCCGTCACAATAACTGTAACTCAACTAACACTATCTTTGCCTTGTGGCTTCGCCCTCGTAGTCTGACTCCTACAAACGACCCTCTTGATATTAATTGATTGCATTAAGCAGTGGTGGCCGAGTGAGCAGTGGTGGCCGAGAGAAAAATTCGAAGACATGTGACATCCACCAACCCGCACTGGGCCAGCGTGGTGGATTACGGCCCATTCCCTCTCCTAGAAAGGAGACCTGAGTCCCAACAGTGGGAACAGTATAAGGCCGACTATGCTATGCTATGCTTTAATCCATAGTGTTATTATACCTACCCTATCTACCTACCTACCCAACCGTCCTACCTAATTATCCTACCTTAAAACCTACCCTACAATACCTACTTACCTACCTACACAAAAATTACTTTTAAATCGGTCAAGCCGTTTAGGAGGCGACCAACACACGTACAGAAGAATTAGATATTTAGTAAAAAGATGAATATAAGATTCGTCTTTTCGACCATGCCACTTACCGCACTCTGTCTTGCAGTGACACAGACACGTATTATTTCGATATGATCGCCGTTCCTCACGTCATTATAATTGGTAGGACGGCACAAGGACACACGTGATATACTTACCTAGTCTATCATTAGACGTAGTTTGTTGGTAATTTGCTTCGTGCACGCAAGTCTTATAGAATAGGCTAACGGTACAGAAACACTGCCCTGAGGCCCTACCTACCACGATCCATTTGACGACCTAGACTGAACTGTTAAAGGGATGGAGCTACATAAGGTGTATAACTCCATCCCCCTTTCTCGCTCGTAACGACTGACCTTTTAACACGTCTTGGTACGATTGGTTCTTACCAATCTTACCAAGACGTGGTGAAAGGTCACCTTAGACTTGCATGCACGAAGACGCCAGCAGAGGTCTTCCCCTGTATAGAAAAGATAAACAAAAAATATTGCTAATTATTTTTCACCACAGCAGCTCAAACAAGTAGGTTTTACTGCTTAAAAACAGTGAGCAAAACTCGATTTTGCGAATTTATTATTGTATTTCAACAAAAATAAGAGTAAGTACCTGAGTACTTATAGCATCAGATAAAACTGGCATTTAACCTTTAAATAATTATTTCTACTTTCAACATTGACTGTTTTAGAACGTGCTGCGTGAAACAGCGGAAATAAAATAGTGGCAAATAAGATTAAGAATGTTAAAATAATTGTAAAATATGAGCAAAACTAGCGACAGAGATAGTATTTATTTTAATTGAAATCATTATTAAATCTATTACTGTTAATTATTTTATTTCCCAAGTAATATGTGTTCTCGCTGCTGAAGTGAAAAATTATGTGTGTAACACGAGAGCAAAACTTTTTGCATCTCGTGCCTTTGAATCCTGAGCGAGTTCTGAAGTAGAATCCTGAGCGAGGGGAGTCGCTTAGGATTCTACTTTAGAATCACTCGCAAACGCTCGTGATTCAATCAAAGAATCCTTCGCTTGCTCGGGACTCAAAATTAGCACTCGCAGCAAAAAACAACTTTGCTCTCTTGTTGCACAAATAACTATTGTGACATGGGTCACAAAATAATTACTTTTAAATAATTATTTTTTCGAAAACGTCTTTGAGACTCGATTCGGGAGTCGAACTATTTACCTAGGGTAAGTTTGTAGGGAACCGTGCCATCGGTGCCCAAGTCCGACTCGCACTTGACCAGTTTTTATACATTGCTCCATGCCAGGAGTAACACTTGTGCAATTACTTAATCTGTGAGATGGCCCCTATCTATGTCGTGGGTGCTTCCACTAACATGTAAACTCATTTGTAGGGTTCCGTACCTCAAAAGGAAAAAACGGAACCCATATAGGATCACTTTGTTGTCCGTCCGTCTGTCTGTCAAGACCCTTTATCTCAGGAACGCGTAAAGGTATCGAGTTGAAATTTAAGCCATATATTCAAGTCTGCGGTCCTTTGAAGCTGTGAAAAAATCATACTTCTGAGTTAGTGAACAAAAAAGATACGGCCGTTTATGTTGCAAAAAACGTATATATTTTCAACACTCTCAAGGGAATCAAAATTCATAGGTTACTTCCCGTTGACCTAGAATCCTGAAATTTGGCATAAAGCAATTATAGGAAAAATCTGAAAACTGTAAATTAGTAGTTACTTCACAAAAACAACTTTTTGGCGATTCGGAAAAATCTTCGTAACTTGAACTGTTGTCGTAGGTAAGTTTATACGGAACCCTCAGTGCGCGAGTCCGACTCGCTATGCCCGGTTTTTTTTATTTATTTATTTATTAGACATACTGCTATCATTACAGATCAACCCAACGCGATAGTGTAGTCAAAATATTAATTACAATAAGTAATTAATTTCATGTCCAATTAATTGCATGTCAATTAGGACAATTTATTTATTACTTTATCAGCTAAATAAGCACTCTCTTACATAGAATACATAAATATTAACTAAACTATACTAAAATCTAACTATGTACTTATATAAAACACAAAGTACACTCAGGCGTCGAAATACTCCTCCACATCACTGTCATCCGGGAATGTGCCCAGAAGACTGGCAGCATTGCCATGTCAATTAAATTAAATTCATAACATTTACAAAACAATATAATTTATACTTTAACCATTGTAATTAAATTAAAAATGAACCAACAAAACTATCTGCAGGCATCCAGACCACTGCCAGAGGTCATCTATAAAATTATTTAAATAGTAGTCGTAAAGTAAATTAATGCTTTTGAGTTTAAGTGAAGTAATAAATAAAAAAATTATGTTTTATGTATATCTCCACAAATTACATCATTAAGCTGTTTAAGCTGACAGCTCGTTTGGTGAAAATATAGATAGATATAAATATAAAATTACAGTAGGAACTTATAATTAATAGGGTGTCACAAAGGGCGGTCTTATGGCTAAAAGGGATAAAAAAAATCCTCTCGCTTTAGGACGGTGCAAGAGGGCGTGTCAAACTTTTACTGACTAAAACCACACCTATGTTCCTTCTTTGCCTTGCCTTCCAGGACCCCGGGTTTCCCTTTCAGCAGCCAACCCACCGAAAGGCCGATGCCTACTGGGGCCATAGTAGGCCCTGCTAGGCCCCAAGCGGTTTTGCTGACATCTCTTTGAGGCGCGCGTGGAACACCGTCGTGTCTTATGGACTTAGTCCGGACGGCTGGACGACGACTTACCCATTCCTCGTCGCCCGCAAGCCCACGTCTACGGCGGCTGGAAACCGCACTTAGCCAGAGGATCTCGGCGGCTGTGGTGTGAGGACGTCCATTCCCTCACGCGCGTGCGGCCGCCTCCTTCCATACTTCTACTATATGTTCTTTTTAAGAAATACATTTCTTTAAACCGAAGTAATATTGTCATCTCTACTCCTCCTACTCTATGGCAGCAACACAAGCGGCAGGAAATGTATCATTATATCGAGTAGGAGCAGTAAGTACGTATTGTGATCCAGGTAATAACATGTGTTCCTAAGAAATCGCTGTAGCGTGTCAGATACTCATGTCTGGGAGTCGCGTGGGTGCAACTGACGCTCATGGTCGTACAGTGGCTAGTGGCTCAGTGGCGCAGATGGATTCCCGCTTATTATAAAAATAATGACCGAATTTTGATTATGGTGGCCAATCATGCATTTTCGAGAATGTGCGCTGGATTTACTTGACTTGATTCCGCCATCATCGGCCCGGACTAAGCGTTTCGCCTCGTTGTTTCAAAGTCAAAGTCAAAGTCAAAGTCAAAAATTTTTTATTTCACATAGGCCTACATGGGCACTTATAAAACGTCAGAAGCTAGTGCACGGTTCCAAATTGGTCGTTTCCTATGGAGAAGAACCGGCAAGAAACTCCATGGTTACTCTTTTAAAAAAATGATTGTTTACAATATTTTCATATTACAGTATTAATAGACATTATGTAAGAACAGTGTAGACCAGTCGATATTGTACCCAAAAGCACAATAAAAATAATAATATTTAAAAAAAAAAAAAGTGAGTCGTAATAGGAAGTAACCTAAGAATTCGCGAAGTCCACGGTGTTCTCACATTCACATTAAAAAAAAAAGAAGCTATATAAAAAAAAAAAACAAGAACAATAAGTAATTACAATTATCAATAAATGACATGTCAACAAAAAGAAAATTACTAACGAATTTATGGTGGTTGGCGTCTACTAATATAAAAAATATTGCAAAAGCAATGTGTAGGAAGAAAAGAAAAAATGTATATATTACAACAAATGTGGAGCAGTTAATAGACAGATGTACACAACATTATGAGTTACCAGGGGGCCACATGTGCAGAAGCAGTCATTGCCAAACAAGCGTGTCTTCGACATAGTCTTTAACCTTGTAATAGGCTTTTTTAGTTAGGACACGCTTAATATGGGTTTTGAACTTGCCCTCGCTAAGTTCAGTCACCGCCTTTGGTAGCTTGTTATAAAAGCGTATGCTGTTTACTAAAAATGACTTGCTGGTCTTAGCTAATCTCCATTTGGGTAATACAATTTCGTGTTTACTGCGCGTATTTATGTTATGAAAATCGCTTCTAATTTTGAAAAGTCCTAGGTTTTTACGAACGTACAAAATACTTTCCAAGATATAAAGAGAAGGCAGAGTAAGTATATCGATTTCTTTGAATTTATTTCTGAGGGACTCGCGAGGACCCATTTTATAAATAGCCCGGATTGCTCTCTTTTGCAATATGAAAATTGAGTCCACATCAGCTGCAGATCCCCACAGTAAAATGCCATAAGACATAATACTGTGGAAATAAGCATAGTAAACTAACCTAGCGGTGGCTACATCTGTCAATTGCCTTATTTTTCGTACTGCATATGCGGCTGAGCTTAATCTACCTGAAAGAGTTCTAATATGTTTATACCGCGTACATCGAAAAACTGGAACAAATTGCCTTCTGCGGACTACCCGTCCGATTATAATTTAGGTGTCTTCAAGGTTAGAGAAGAGGCTCTTAATAAACTAGTGCGCCTCACCATCAACGATTGCATCACTGCTTACCATCAAGTGGGATCGCAGTCAAGCACTAGTTTATATCATAAAAAAAAAGTCAACGGAGATTAGCCAGGTACGCAGGACATATTGTGTGCACTAACACGGGAGCACTCTATATTCCTTTCCTCTCACCTGTCTAGTATAAAGCCAAAGTTCTGACTCTCTCACTGACTCATGTCACCACCCAGCATAAACTCTTGGAGATAGAACGCCGAAATTTTGTACAGAGGGGCCTTTTATGATGTTTAAAACAAAGAATGGAAATCTATTTTCAAGCGGGCGAAGCCGCGCTGGTAGCAGCTAGAAATGTATAAACGCTTACATACATAATCTATTCAAATACCTACTCTACTTATTACTGAAATAATTGGAATCTTCTCAAACATAAAAATATTGAACCAGATCGGTTTAAAACAATATATTATATAAGCCTGCGCACACTTGAGACAAAACTGTCTTAGACAGACTTGTCTACGACGGTCGCTACGTCTCAGACTTGTCTGCGACAAGACTGTTTTGTCTACGTCACGGCGCACACCATCAAGACAAAACAGTCTAGCGGCGTACGGCCAGTGTTGCCAACTTAGTGGATTTTCCACTAAAACTGGTTGTTTTAACCCCCCATTTAGTTGCGAAATATTGGTTTTAGTGGCTAGTGGATTTTTCTAGTGCTTTAGTAAAATTCAAGTTCGTAAGTAAGTTCTCATTCTCCTTGAGTCAAGAAGTCAACGGGTGTTTTTTTGTCTGGATTCGGGGTATCGCAGCGCGTGCACTTGAACTTAATGCCGATCCCGTGACGTCACCCAGCACTTCAACGTCGTCGCCGTCCGTCCTTACGGCCTGGTCACCATGGGGCAGCATCGGTAGGCGGGCTTCAAGCAATTTCATACTTTTGTTCTTACCGCTCGCCGCCCCGCGCTTAGCTACCGCTCACAGCGGCAAGGTCGTGAACGGGCCGTTAGCCTTGCCAGCACAGCGATCGCCAACAATCGCTCATTCAAAACAAATTCAAATTGCGGCATTGTTGAGATACCCCCTGTAATTGCACGTGACTTCATAAAGTTATAGATTACGGAGCCACGCGACCCTTGAAGCCAAGATAAGGATATTAATTACAGCTTATATATTATCTTAATATTGTTATAATAAGAGTCATTCACGAGTTGAATGAGTAGCGCGCTGATAACCAACTGATAACATTGTTACAAGTACGGTTCAGTGGCGAGAGCAGCGGAGTCACGTGTGTAGTGATACGGGTTCGATTCTACCATCGACATACTTAACTCGTTATTTTTAACTTATGAAAATGTTTTTTGTTTCTTTTTTAGGGTTCCTTACCTCAAAAGGAAAAACGGTACCATCACTTTGTTGTCCGTCCGTCTGACTGTCTGTCTGTCTGTCAAGACCCTTTATCTCGGGAACGCGTGGAGGTATCGAGTTGAAATTAAAAGTATGAACTCAAGTCGATGGTTCCTTGAAGCTGTGAAAAAATCAAACTTCTAAGTTAACGGATACAAAAGATACGGCCGTTTATGTAGCAAAAAACGTATATTTTGACACTGTCAAGGGAATCAAAATTCATAGGGTACTTCCCGTTGACCTAGAATCCTGAAATTTGGCATAAAGCAAGGTCTTATAGCACAGATATATAGGAATAATTCTGAAAACAGTAAATTTGTTGTTACATACGTAAAAAAAAAAAAAATGCGATTCGGAAAAATCTTCGAGAATTAAACTATTTACGCAAGTGAGTTTGTACGGAACCCTCAGGGCGCGTGTCTGACTCGCACTTGCCCGATTTTTTTTAAACTTTGCTAAACAAACAAATCCAACGGTACGGTTAGCGCAGTAGTTGAGAGTGTGGCTGTTGCGCAGCGTGTTGCGGGCAAACTTGTATGGCGTACAGATGGCTATAGCGGGTCTAGATGATTTCTGTGAACGCACCAGCGATGTAGGAGTGGCGTCACTAGAAGGCTTACCATCAGAGTCACCCAAAGGGCAATGGAAAGGGATGCTATGCTCGGAGTTTCCTTGCGTGTTCGCATAAAGAATGGAGATATCCGCAGGAGAACCAAGGTCACCGACGTAGCCCGAAGAATTGCAAAACTAAAGTGGCAGTGGGCAGGGCACATTGCTCGTAGAACGGATGGTCGATGGGGCCGAAAGGGTCTAGAGTGGCGACTGCGCACCGGAAGACGCAGCGTTGGAAGGCCTCCCACAAGGTGGACCGACGACCTGGTGAGGGTCGCGGGAGACGAGACGCACAGGATCGGTCGTTGTTGCGTCGCTTGGGGGAGGCCTGTGTCCAACACAGTTCGGCTGAAATGATGATGATGAATAAAAATTTAAATTCCCGCATCGCACTATATCAATTCTCCCCGCAATTAGAACAATACGGAAAAAAAAGCAATCAACATAGTCCTCATGTTCACAATAATAAAAGGAAATATATAGTTTACAAAATGTAATATTTAGTAAAGTAAATATTTACTAATGTCAAAATGCAATAGAAAAATAAAGTCAAATTGCAAAATAAAGATAATCTACAATGTCAGATTGTAGCAAAAAAAAAACCATTTTTATTGTTTTTTTGCACAATTGCAAATAAAACAAAAGAGAGAAAAAAATAAGACAACAGTTGTAGTGCGTACTGGAGCAGATCAATCCCAAGCCTTTTCGTCCTCAACATAGTCCTTTATAGTGTAAAAAGCTTTTTGGCAAAGTGTAGGCTTTACAAATAATTAAAGTTGTTGAATATGACTAGGGAGTGTATGGGGGAGGGGGGAGGTATATGGGGAGAAATATATATACTTAAGTAAGTATGTTTATCAGTTGTATATTACTCATAGCACAAGTTCTGCTTAGTTTGGGACTAGATGGCTTTGTATGATAGTTGTGGAATATTATTATTACTATACACCGAGTTCCGCATACCTCTAAATGATCACTGCTCCAACAGGGACCAATATACTCACGTGACTTGTTATTCGTAGTGTCACGTCACACGCGGTCACTCACCCCATCTATTGTAGTCCGAGTAGATGGGTCAGCTCGCCGCGTGAGGAGGTACCTCGGCGTAAGTGGGCTATCTTGTGACCTGTCAGTACTATGACAGGGCAGTATTCATGCGGTGCGCGCAAAGGGTACATACGACAGTGGCGCCAACTGTCGGCTGTTGAAGGAACTAAATCATTTTTCAATACATTTACTCGAAAACCCGCTTTTACGTACAGCTTGTTCGCACTAGTGCAAAAAAGTGCGAAAGCTCACGTCGTTTTAAATGGACGTTGTTGCGTTTCCGACAATAAGACCAAATAGTTTACTCCGTAGCAGCCACATTCTCAGCTGTCAAACTAGTTCTAGTGAGCCTACTGCAAGATGTCCGCTCGCTGAACTGGTTTCACGACATGTGAACTCCACAAGTATCACCACGTGTGTATTCCACGAAGGGTGGGGCAGGTGGGGGGTGTCACCTACATTCCACCTCTTTGTTTGTGGTGGGATATTATTAAACAACTTTTCCCGCTCTGGCTGGAGCGCTAGTGAGTGTCAGAAGTTTTCCTAGCCGTGTTACTTTAGTTGCCCTTTGCGTTCCAGGGTGACGGTGACGGTGACTCTCTCGAACAATACCGCAGTTTGTCTCTCTGATACTCGGATAAGTCTGACACTCCCTCTCGCTCCACCTAGTGCGCGAAACTTAATTTGATGATTTTCGACCCTAATGAGTTGTCTGTATACAAAGTGAGCGATAAGACCACCCGTTGTATATGTTTTAGATATAATTAGTCTTTCTTATGTATAGTGTTGTATGGTTTTTATAGTTTATTAATTAATCAATCAATCGATCATTTATTTTGTAAAACATAGGTGGGTTAACAGGTAGTATATTAAAGAAAATTAAGTGCACTATGTTTTGCCAAAAGAATGGCGTACAAAATTAAGGCAAAAAGCCAAGCAAATAAAATAAATTACAAAGGAAAACAAAAAAAACATTAAAAAGAGAAATAAAATATGAGTATGTCAATATGAAATAAAAAATATGTTAAATAAAGTATATAATAAATAAATAAAACTGAGAACCTATCGATGATAGTGATTGTCGAAATGCCAAAATATTAGTGACTGACATGTGACGTTACAGTAGCGCATGTCAGTTGCATTACATTGTTACAAACAAACTAGCGGCTTGTTGCGTCACAATCGGAGATTATGTCAAAGAACATACTGCCGGTATGTAAAGTGTCCCATGTCTTATTCGAGGATTTTTATTCGCCTACATCTTTCACACAGCGCCATCTAGTCCCAAACTAAGCAGAGCTTTTGCTATGGTTACTAGACAACTGATAAACACGCTTTAATATTTCTAAATACATACATATCATAGATAAATTACACCCTGACACAGAACAAATGATCGTGCTCATCACATAAACATTTGTCCTGGGTGGGAATCCAACTCACGATCTCCGACATAGCAGTCAGGGTCTGTAAGATGGTGGTCAATCGCTAGCCTATCAATCATAATTTTAAAACAATGAACTTTGCGCCTGTAACCCAGGACCTCAAGCGTAGTAATCCTCTTTAGTAACAAGCAGCCTCTTTACAAAACATTAACTCGCCTCATTTCTGTCCCACAGCGTACGACGGTGAGCGCAGCACATAATGGCCGTGTCGGACGTCGTGCCACAAGATGGCGCCCAGGGAAACGTCAAACTGCACCCGTATCTCATCACATTAGTGTGAGTACAATGTTCTGTTTATATTCTAGATTTCTACTTGGTTATTACAGAATCTTAAATTATTTCTTAATTTACTCTCTTTCCTATTCCTATTTTCTTAATTATTAGAGCAGTGGTGGCCAAGTAGTAACGGCCCCGACTTACAAGTTGCAGGTCGCGGGTTCACACCCAGCCAAGCGCATTACTTAGTGTAATTTATTTCATCACTACTGCTCTCAAAACGGTGAAGGAAAACATCGTGAGGAAACCGGCATGTCTTAGAACCAAAAATTCGAAAACATGTGACATTCACCAAACCGCGTTGGGCCCGCGTGGTAGATTATGCTACGGCCCATTCCCTCTCCTAGAGAGGCGGCCTGAGTCCCAGCAGCGAGAACATTAAAAGGCTCATTGTGCTATGCTAAATTATTTAATTAACTGACTCATTTTGGACATGTACAAAACTTGGTTAGTTAATCTAAATTCGCTTGCCTCGTTCGCGCAATGGATCTTATGGATCACACACTCCACCTCACTGGAGACCTCTACCTCCGTAGTTTGTGGTCGGGTAGGTCTCGGAAACCATAAAGTCTGAACAGTAGTCTTACCAGTAACTCCACATTTCATCACCCTATTAGAATATTCCTAGATGCGAACTGCAGTGGTCAATCTTGAATCTCTTAACCGACTGCGGGCCCTGGTTGGCCGCTGCACAAATAATCAGGCTAAATGGGGTTTCCTCACATTATCTCAAATACAGTGCCGCTTCACAGGACATGCATCACCTGCTATGCTGCCCATTCTGCACAACCACCTGCACCTTTTAGGATTTATACAAAAGGTGCAGGTGGCTATGCCAATAACTGAGCAGTGAGCTGTACAGGTTGGCAAATACTGGTCAGAAAAATAATAATTTGAGTTCATCAACATAAAGAGAAGAAGACCAGTAACTGAGTTAAAAGTTAGGAAGATGAATCACGGCTTCGGGCAGTTTACTAAATAAATAAATATTTAAAAAAAAAACTTTATCCCACACTAGGAATTACTCTTGTATCTAGCTCATAGAGATAATTATAACGAGTTCTACTTGCCTAAATAGATGTACAACACATTTAAAACTATGTAAGTAATTTGAACTAGGTAATTATAATGTCCAACTTTAGTAATTGATCATTATTGGAAGCGTGGCCTTTAGAAGGGCCAGTGCGGCTCGACGTTAGGGCCGAGGCTGGGTCTGTGTCAAGGAGAACTGCTGCCTTCACTAGGAAGCTGTACTTTAAACTTATGTCAGAGTGTAGTATATTCACAGTAATTCCCTACTAATGTTGAAATCCTACGCGACAGGGCAAGCTTGTACCAGCAAGCTGGCACACATCCACTACCAACCTAATGAGAATACAAATAACTATTGCAAAAAAATGGGCACATGTACTACATTTATACAGTCTATCAATAATGTAGCACCCAAAGGCCGCCCTACACGCGCTCAGTCATAGAGAATTTAAAAATAAAAGTAGTGACACGTTCCACGCTCAAATATAAAAACGCACTGAGCATGCACGATATCAACATTTTTTCGCGATGATTTTAGGAGCGTGAACGTTGCCAAAACGAACCGTCGCGTTGGAGAGATGGGAGGACGAAAGTGCTTTTTAATTTAATGTTCTTGCCAAGGCCCAGCGGTACTTCACACTGGGACAGCTTCTAATGTTATAAAAAGCACAGGTCCGATCGTGTGTGGAGTACTGCAGTCACATATGGGCTTGTGCTGCAAAATGCCATCTAGCGGCTTTGGACTCAGTGGAAAGGCGCGCGAAGAGGTTAATTGGGGATCCAGATTTGGTTAAGTCCAATCTACAAAGCTTGGAGCATAGGGTAGCCAGCCTTCCGGTATTTTACAGGATTTATTTTTTTGTGTCCCCTATTTTCTAGTCAGCATTATTCCTCATAAATCAGGCTATTACATACATAATTATTTTTTTCTAATACCACCGGTAGTTCCAAAGATTAGCGAGTTTAAACAAAATAAAAATACTCTTCCGCTTTATTATATTATTTAGTATAGAGTGTGTTGTGTGTGTGTGTGTGTGTGTGTGTTGTGAAGTGATTTTGGTGTACAATAAAGTTTATTCAATTCTATTCTATTAGTACATACAATAGTTATATAATATGATCAGTGACTGTATTTACACTCATAATAAGACATCACCGATGACCGATGACATAATGACATACCGACCTACACTCGAACTCAGACTAGAAACAGTGGCGTAGCTAGATGATCAACTGGGGCCCCCTTTTTTACATGGGAAATCATCAAATTATATCTTTTGCTCTGGGTGGAACGGGAGGAGTGTCAAACTTTTAATGACTAAAACGAGTTGCCATAATTAGCGTTGCAACCTATTTTATAATATATTTCGAAGGCGCGAGATTTTTTTGCTAGTTCCAAGAGGCTTGTTAATCAGGTTTGGGGCGCCCCGAGCTTGAGGGCCCCGGTGCACTGCTTCGTATAGCCTTTCGGTAGCTACGCCAGTGACTAGAAAGTATTAGTAGGCCGTATAAGTAGGTAGGTGCTGGCCGTAAAGCCTCGATGCGGTAACCGGTAACCGAACCCGCGACCTTGGGCTCGGAAGGCCGACACTCCGGCAGTTACGCCACAAGGCAATAACTTTATGTAACAGGTGTCGTAATCACTTAATGTTTATTAGATTAAAAGGAGTTATGTGAGGTACTATAGTTCGAGACTCTAGTGGTTAGGGGCCCTGATCGCTATGCCGGAGGTCGTGGGTTCGATTCCCACCAAAGACAAATACCAGGAAATGTACGAAGCCCTGTAGAGTCAAAGTCTGATATGGCTGCATTTTTTTTAAATATAAATATAAAATAAAATAAAAATAGTTTATTGTCACAATCAGCGAATTATTACAAATGTGTATTTGAAGCCTCCTTTTACGCAAATAATGCCTGTGTTAGGAGGCTTCTTCCAAAACAATGGTAAATTAATTTACGCGTGACGTGAAAGTGGTGTGTGTGACGTGAAAGTGGTGTGTGTTACGTGAAAGTAGTGTGTGTTTAGTGTAAGTGGTGTGTGAGACGTGAAAGTGGTGTGTGTAACGTGAAAGTGGTGTGTGTGACGTGAAAGTAGTGTGTGTGAGGTGAAAGTGGTGTGTGAGACGTGAAAGTGGTGTGTGTAACGTGAAAGTGGTGTGTGTGACGTGAAAGTAGTGTGTGTGAGGTGAAAGTGGTGTGAGTAACGTGAAAGTGGTGTGTGTGACGTGAAAGTAGTGTGTGTTTAGTGTAAGTGGTGTGTGAGACGTGAAAGTGGAGTGTGTAACGTGAAAGTGGTGTGTGTGACGTGAAAGTAGTGTGTGTGAGGTGAAAGTGGTGTGTGAGACGTGAAAGTGGTGTGAGTAACGTGAAAGTGGTGTGTGTGACGTGAAAGTAGTGTGTGTGAGGTGAAAGTGGTGTGTGAGACGTGAAAGTGGTGTGTGTGACGTGAAAGTGAAGTGTGTGACGTGAAAGTGGTGTGTATGACATGAAAGTGGTGTGTGTGACGTGAAAGTGGTGTGTGTGAAGTGTAAGTAGTGTGTGTGAGGTGAAAGTGGTGTGTGTGACGTGAAAGTGGTGTGTGTGACGTGAAAGTAAAAGTGGTGTGTGTTGTGAGATCAATTTGATGTACGTTGTGATGTATGTGTGATGTACGTTGTGAAGTGTGTGTTTTGATAGTTGGCATGAGGTGTATGAATAGTGTGTGAGTTGTCTAATTAAACAATATAATGTAACAGAGCCTGCAACTGCACCAGAGTCACCGCGGCTTTGGAATGCTGAGTGCAACTGAAGGAACAGAAGTGGGATTTATCAATGAAAGTCTGACACGATCTCTCGCTCCATTTAAAGCACGAGAAGTATAATGATTTCTTTCTTTTTTTTTCTTTTTACTAAAAATATCATCGGGGTTGGTTAAAATAACGATTTTACACAGTTTAAATTTTAAAAAAGTACCTAAATATTTTTTTTATAAACTAGGTTAAAGCCGCCGAAAAATTCCACTCTTGGGGGGTCTAGAATCATGTACTGAATCCGTGGTATTCGATTGTGTGTCGATGTCAAACACCGTGCATGTGGTGCAATGACTATAGGGTGCTGTAGCTCTGCCCCTCTTCCTCGCTCGCTCGACTGACAATTGAACACGTCATGGTATGATCTCATACACACGAGCGGCACGTTGCCAACGGCAGAGGTACCTGCAGCCGTCGACACGAGGCGGCAGCAGCCGTCGACACGTCGCGCGTCGGTAACAGCTGTTAACGCGCCGACTGCGGCCGTCCACAATAGTCGACATTCCAATTTTGAATATCAGCGACAGCCGTCGTATGTGTCAAGTGTCACCACAGGTCGACGGCTGCAGTTACCTCTGCCGTCGGCAACATGACGCTCGAGTGGATGCGCTCTTACTCCCCAGACTTACTAATCTATTTACCTCTGTATAAGTTATAATGGTGCACCTGACGCCGGCGAGCGCCGTCAGTCGCCACCCACGCAAATATCTCGCTGATTGATGGCGTCGTGCGTCGGGTCGTTGTGCTCCCCAAAATAGGGTTCAAGTGCGTAATGATCATGACACCGTGTGGGTGTGTTCCCGTCGCGCCTCGCTATTGGGCAGGTCAACTCTCTGTTATAACTAGAAGCAGGTTTAGAGAAGTAAAATATTACTTAGATGCTGCAAGAGAGTTTGCAGAACCACCGCGGACTTAGGACGCAAAGGGCAACTAAAGGAACGCAAGTGGGTTTTATTTCGGTAAGTCCTCTCTTTGAGGAATGGCTGGAAAGACCTCACGGCGTCCTCACCTTCCGTATGACGCAGATTCTCACCGAACATGGTCAGTTCGGGAAGTTCCTGCACCGGATTCGTGCGGAAGAGACAGGTGTCACCACTGTGTGGACCGCCCGGAGGACACGGAGGAGCATACGGTAGAGGTGTGCCCCGCTTGGACAGAGCACCGCCGTGTACTCGTCGGCGGCAACGATCTCTCGCGCCGGACCTTGGTACAGGCCATGGTTCGAAGCAAGGTGGTTGCTAGCATTACTCCTTCTGCGAAGCAGTAATGCTAGCAAAGGAGTCACGCGTGTTGGAACGTCGCTTACGCCCCAGCCGCAAGGATCCCGATCCCGATTTCCGGCTACCATAGGCGCCGTCCGGTAACCGTCCGGACCGAGCCCAAGACGTCGACGGCGCGTTTTGTGCCACGCGCGCCTCAAAGAGTTGTCAGCAAATCGTAGGGGCCCAGCAGGGTCGAAGCCTACTGGGGCCATGGGTTCGCTTCTGAAAGGAAAACCCGGCCCTGGAATGAAAGGCAACGAAGGAACTAGAAGTGTGTTTTAGTCAGTAAAAGTCTGACACGCCCTCCCGCCCCGCCCAAGGACGTGAGATGTTATTGGATGATTTCCCACCTAAAAAAACAAAATAGTGGGTTTTAGTCAGTAAAAGTCTGAAAAAATCAAACTTGAATAAAATACGGCTGTTTATGTAGCAAAAAACGTATATTTTGACACTCTCAAGGGAATCAAAATTCATAGGGTACTTCCACTTCCCATTTTCTCAGAATCCTGAAATTTGGCATGAAGCAAGGTCTCATAGCTTAAAGCAAAAATTCTGAAAATTATAAGTTAGTAGTTACGTCACAAAAAAAATCTCTTTTTTCAAAAAATCTTTGAGACTCGATTCGGAAATTGAACTGTTTTTTTTTTCATAGGTAAGTTTGTACGGAACCCTCAGCGCGCGAGTCCGACTCGCGCCTGCTGGTGTTTCTATGACAGATTGCCAATTTCCCTCCTCTTTTATTTTTAGAAGACCTAGTTTGACATTCATAGGTTATTCTTGGTAAAATACTATTTTATAAAAAAAAACTTAGTTTTTCTGATTATTTTGTCATCTACACTGTTTTACCCCGTTAGGGGTGGATTTTCGTAAAATCCGTTCTTAGCGGATGTCTACACCCTATAAGGAACCAACCTGCCAAATTTTAAGTTTGTAGGTGTTATAGTTTCTGAGATTTCGTGATTAATCAGCGAGTGGTATTTCTCTTTTATATATACAGAATGATAATATAACAATAGCCTGTGTCCCCAACAATCTTCACATGTATTGTTTCATACATGCTAAGTTTTATTATCGGACACCAGATTCACGAAGATTGTGTTCCTGCCCAGCACAGGCGGAGGCCTATATGCCTGTATTCTATGCTATATATTTTAGGGGAGCCTAAGACTTGCCACAGAGCGCGCTCATTCTCCACGTAATGCCCGCGATACGTTTGATGTCGTCCTCCCATCCACGACGTTGTCTCCCTTTTTTCCTCTTATATTGTATTGGACAGCAGTCGGTTACGTCCTTAGCCCAACTTTATTAGTTAGGTTGTAATGAGTCAACAGAAGGCAAGTACTAGCAGCACCACAGCACGCTCGCGGCCGCAGCATCCGCCTCTACGACTTATCTTACTTGGTTCGAGGACAGCCATTGCGCTCCATTCATTAACTACTTATAATGACCAAATAATTTCGTATTGCTATTAAGTCCGCTGTAAATACCGATTTAACAAGTAATATATTATATTACTGTGTGTATTATTTAACAAGTAATATAGTTTGTCATTGCGACCGAGGCGGAATGTTATGGAGCCGAGGGCTGAAGTGACAAAGCACGTGTATCAAACGACTTTTTTCAATACACTTACAAAACGAATAAACAGGGGGTTGACTGGCGACTCGTGGGGGTCGACGCGCGCCCAGTCTGATTCGATACATGTAACAACATTGTAGGAGAGCACGCGCACTTTTTTGCACTAGTGCGGAAAACAGTCTATTAAATTGCGTGCCTAAAAGCGGTGGGATAAGAGCGGGTTTTCGAGTAAGTGTATTGAAAAAGAAATAAATACTTAATATTTTGTTTGTTTTTTGTTAACGGTACGGTAGCGCAGTGGTTAAGAAATGGGCTGTTGCGTGGCGTGCCGCGGGTTTGATTCCCGTCGGAACAAATATTTATTCACAGATACACATGTAGTTGTTTGTTCCGGGTCTGAGTGTCTTGTGTATGTGAGAATACACGTTTATGAACGCAACCACATACAAAAAAAAAACAGAATTCAGCGCCACACTACTCAATTACTCAATGGGAACAGAAATTTTCCCGTGTGGTTAAAATAACAATCACTGTTGTCACGCGGACACATGTAAATGGCACTCGGCATCGGTCTCCCATCGAAAGAAAATATTATTTTACAGCACCTAATATCGGCGCTACTGATTGGTCTACATTATTTTTTTTTTTAGGTGGGAAGTCATCCAATGACTGCTCTCGCTCTAGGGCAGAGCAGGAGAGCGTGTAACCCATGGCCCCAGTAAGCTTCGGCCCTGCTGAGACCCTACGGTTTTGTTGACGTCTTTTTGAGGCGCGCGTGGAACACTACGCGCCGTCGACGATTCGGGTTCGGTCCGGATGGTTACCAGATGACCGGACGGCGAGCTACCCATTGCTCGCCGTCCTCAAGCCCGCACCACTGTGGCTGGAATTCGGGTTTGGGGTCCCGGCGGCTGGGGCGTGATGAACTAAAGACGTTCGTTCCCTCACGCGTCCGGTCTCCTCCTTCGCTAGCATTACTGCTTCGCACGCGGAGGCGACCGCCTGCCATTCCTCCTCTTTCCGGATCATGGCCTGTACCAGGGCCTGGATATTCTGTTGAATAAGGTACATACTACTCATACTTCATGGGGGCAGGGAAATCTGTTTGATATTCATGAGCCAGCAAAGTTGAGAGTGGGGAACTGCGCAGCGAGTAAGGTACGTTTGAATTGCACTACACGCACTGAATGTAAGGAACTATACACAAACACTCATAAAATGACCTCTGCTTGGAAGTCGGGCCTCCTCTCGACGAGAGTGGGCGGCTCATAATCAAACAAACACCTCTCTATTTTGTGGACACGGAGCGTAGTACGGTGTGGTAGATGTCACATGTCTTCTAACTATTGCGCAATGTTCTTACAAAATCAATATCAAAAATATTTTTATTTCACGTACGCCTACATGGGCACTTATAAAACGTCAGAAGCTAGTGCACGGTTTCAAATTGGTCGTTGATGGTTACTCTTTTAAAAAAAGTGGAGTATTATTACACAAATTTGTGGTTCCTGCAACTAGGCTCAAAAAAATAGGAGGCTCATTTAGATGCCAATGTATACACTTCTATAATAAATTCCCTAGTCATATTTAACAACTAAGCCTTAATAAATTCAAATCATTTGTAAAGCGTAAACTTTGCCAAAAGATTTTTTACACTATAATTACTATATTGAGGACGAAAAGGCTTGGGATTGATCTGCTCCGCACGCGTACGCACTACAACTGTTGTCTTACTTTTTTTTTCTCTTCTTTTGTTTTATTTTCAATTGTGCTTTTTATTGTTTTTTTTTTTGCTACAATCTGACATGGTAGATTATCTTTATTTTGCAATTTGACATTATTTTTATTTATTTTATTTTTTTCTCTTAAATTTTGACATAATGAAATATTTACTTTACTAAGTATTACATTTTGTAAACTATATATATCCTTTTATTATTACGTGAGGACTATGTTGATTGCTTTTTTTTCCTTTTCAGTAATTTTAACGTATGTCAGGCAATATTTCCTGCGGCCTACCCAAATGTCCTTTCTTTGGTATTGTTCGTCAAGTCGTTGAGCTCCTTAGTAGTCCTGAGTTGAGCTTTGCGAATACTGACAAATGCTTGCACTGACTGGACAGGTCCACTCAAATCTGTATGGTTCTTTCTTCAAAAGACCATCTCAGACGAATCTGCATGGTTCTCATGTGATTTGACCATTACATATTTACTGTATGGACTTTAAAAGAGACTTTGACAAACTTAGGGGTTGTTTCGGTGTTTCTTCTCAGGGTAGTCAGCTAGGAAACACCGGCCTCATCTAGTTTAAAATAACAAAAAAAAAAATTGACGTGTAAAAGTGTAGCCTATTTGCAGAATAAATATCATTTATCAATAGATATTTTGTAGGAACAGTGTAGACTAAGTCACACAGAACAAACGATCGTGCTCAACACATTAAAAAAATACAACCGACTTCAATGTAAAAAACTGGGCAAGTGCGAGTCGGACTCGCGCCCTGAGGGTTCCGTACAAACTTACCTAATGGAGTCTCGGAAGATTTTTCCGAATCACAAAAAAATGTTGACGTAACAACAAATTTAGTTTTCAGATTAATTCCTATTCTTGTGCTATAAGACCTTGCTATAGGCCAAATTTCAGGATTCTGGGTAGTAACTGGAGGTACCATAGACAGCACCCTATGAATTTTGATTTCGTCGAGTGTCGAAATGTACGATTTTACAATCATTTTGACGAAGCGACACCCGCGGACAGAGATAACGCGACCCAATATTTAGTCATCGTTACGAAACGCGATAACACGACGCGCGCCGTTTGTGTCGCCGCGTAGTGTCAGGGTGTCGTCGTGATGTCTGTGGTCATCGTGCTCTGTGTTGCTAGGCGCATTTAGAGGTTACCTGCCAACAAAATAAAATATAACCATTATACCTAATACCAACATACAAATACC
Organism: Mythimna pallens; assembly: GCA_961205895.1. Lineage (NCBI taxonomy): Eukaryota > Metazoa > Arthropoda > Insecta > Lepidoptera > Noctuidae > Mythimna > Mythimna pallens. The sequence continues at coordinate 11,969,154 of OY540854.1, forward strand.
AAGATTTGCATTTTGTTTCTAGTCTAGATTATTATTTGTTTGGAGGAATTGCATGACTTGATTCCGCCATCTCCTTTCTACCATCGTTGCTAACACCTTTACGGTCCGGACTAAGCATTTCACCTCGTCGTTTATACCGCGTACATAGACAATTTGCCTGCAGCGGTCTTACTGTCCGATTATAATTTAGGTGTCTTCAGGGCTAGAGTGAAAAGCTCTTAATAAACTAGTGCGCCTCTCCACTGCTTACCATCAGGTGGAATCGCAGTTAAGCAATAGTTTATGTCAATTAAAAAAACACTATTAGAATACAATAGATACTGTAGGCATGGTCTAATTAATTGGATTAGGTCGCAAGGTCACATTCCGGTGGCTAATGTTAATATAAGGAAAAATAGACACATATTGGGCTTATCTACATTTATAATCTAAGTAAGTATATTCTTGCCTTCTCTTGTACCTACCTAACTATTCTGAGTTATAATATGTGGAGATAAAATGACAACAATACATGAAAACACTGACAAGCCAAGAGTGAAGAGGTTACTTGGGTTACTTCTAGGCAAGAGTGTTCAGGTTATATAGTGGTCATGCGTAAGCTTATCAATAATAATAAAAATAAACTTTACTCTACTGTAATTTCGAGATTTCAATATTGGTCTCGTTGTAACCAACATTGAAATCACAGAAATTACACGACTGTAAAAAAAATCTTACTAATTGGATAAAAACACTAAGGGCGTTATCACACTAGCGGTTTGCGAGCGTCTGCTGGGCGGAGCGGGCGCGCAGCGAATGCGTCGTGAACACGCCGCGGCTGCAAAGCGAAGACGTCGCGTGGACAGTGAAAGTCTTTCAGCTGAAATTATGATGATGATGATGACGTTGTGTTTTGTTCCATTTTTTTTTTCTTGGTTTTTACGACAAAAGCAAGCAACGGTCGCGAATTACAAGTTTTAAGTCGTAGGTTCGATCTTCATACCCAGACAGTCACTTTGTTTTATTATTTCATCATCACTGCTTTTAAAACGGTATGTCTACCTGTATTAAGCAAATAAATTATTTGATTGATTGATTGAACGGTGAAGGAAAACATTGTGAAGAAACCGGCACGTCCTAGAACCAATAATTCGAATACAGATATCCACCACTCTATACTGCACGCGTCAACTCGCTTGGTGGATTCCGGCACATTCCCTCTCCTACAGAGGAGGCCTGAGTCGCAGCAGAGGGAACATTATTATAATACTTAGCACAAACGCAATAAAAAAAGAGCCAGTAGTTAAGTTTTTTCAGTAATTTTTCGAGGCCGCACCAGATCAACGATGTGTGACCGTGACGTGTTCATTATGTACTTATTATATGTAATCCAGTGTAATAATACCTAAATATCTCACATTCACACCGGTAACATTTTATAAAGGCAAGTTTTTAGAGTGTGAGTGTATAATAATATGTTTGTTGCTTCTTCACGCTCGAACGGCTAAACGGATTTCGATGGAACTTGTTACATAGGTAAACCATGCCCTGGAAAAGTACGTAGGATACGTATTATCCCGTGGATATCTTTCTTTGGGAATATTTTCTATTAAATCGCGGGCGATGTCGTTTTCAGCAATTAGTATTTTAAAAATGCTAAAATAACTTTATATGTTTTTTACGTTTCACCCTAAACCGCTTGACCAATATGGCTCATCATAAAAAAAAAGACCCGACTACGTAAAAATAACTTTAAATAAAAACTGAAAAGAAAAAAAAACAAGAACGAATTTAATGGATAAAATAACACAAATAATAAATTCTAATACCGAACATAACGATTGCAACAGTCGGGACCCCATATTAAATTCAATTATTTTAGTTTAGATTATTTTAATGATATATAAAACTCTTAGGTCCAAAAGTGGATCGCGTTAAGACGTTGTGGTAGCAGGCACAGGACCAGCGGCGCTACCTGCTTTCTGAGGCACGCGGCTGTCACACTGACAACTTCTAAATTCCGGGCATTTACAGAGTAATTCCTATATAAATAATAATATTCTACAACTATCACACAACGCCATCTAGTCCCAAATTAAGCCGAGCTTGTGCTACGAGTACTAGACAACTGATAAACATACGCCTCTACATATATTTCTAAATACATACATATTACCTATAGATATATTACACCCAGGCAAAGAACAAATGATCGTGCTCATCACACAAACATTTGTCATGGGAATGGATCCCACGACCTTCGGCATAGTAGGTACTTTTTACACGGCCTGGCTGTACTTTTTAGCGCGACTGCTGTGCGTCGCGCTTGCGACCTCGTGGCCAACGAGATACATCTGTGTTCAATATTGTTATCAGTATGTATAAACTAGTTCTACATAGCTGTTACATAAGTCTCGCACGTGCGCGGGTCGTTGACCTCTGACAGTGGCGCAAGATGGCTGTCTGCCAAACGAGGACTGATTGATACGTTGTGCTCTCCTCATTAACATACTAACTTGTCTAGCGCCCGCCAACGGTTTCGCTTGCGTAGAAAGTGTTCAAAATACACCGACACTAATAAATTCTACTAATATTATATTATAAACGCGAAAGTGTGTATGGATGTTTTTTACTCTTTCCCGCAAAAAATACTGAATTGATTTCGATGAAACTTGGTAGGTATACCGGGTTGACGATATCCTGATTTAGCTTAAAGGATACACAGACATATAGATAGGTACTTTAAAAATTGTTTTTGTTACAAGTACCTATTTATTTATTTACTTTATGCACGGTAGTGATACATAGGCGGACATACAATTCGATATACATTTTCACTGTTTTTCATACAACCGTTCTTACGCGATTATGACCTTATTACACATTTTTCATTAGATATTTTTGAAAAAACAGTACTTAACTATCTTGTGGATATTATCTAGGCTTCTATTGAAATCAATTTATAAATTTGTGTAAAACTAATACACCTTTGAAAATCTGCTATTTTGCATGAACTTTGACCCTTCATAATTTACTCAAAAATTAAAAAAGTATAACAATAATAAATTTGCAAGGCTTGGCAAATTTAATCAAGATTTTGAATGATGTAAATTTTTTTTAAAAAAATTTTGGAACAAGTTTTGTAAAATATTCGAGTAAATCACGGATTTACCGAATGCTAACAGAGTTTTCAGGCGTTATCTCTCTTTTTCGCGTCGCCTTTTTGTCAAACATCGCGTTGGATTGCGTTAGATGAAGTAACACGCTTTTAAACCATGCTCGAAGTTGACATGAAGAAGAAGACATATTATCAAGCAGAATATACATTAAATTAAGTTATTTAAAATAATAAAATAAAATCCGCAGGGCGGTTTTGTGGCGAACCGTTGGGCATTAGCGACCCCACGGGCCCGATCTCCGGGAGAATTCTTGTTCTTCATTTCCGGCTTGCCTTTATTGGCCAGCCGTAGTGAACAACTGTCGAGGAACTGAACTCCCACCTCTCTCTTGCCTTTATTGGCTGGCTTAAGTGGAGATTCGCAAGAGCAAACGTGCTCGGGAGAAGGATGTATAATCCAGTAAGGTGCTGGTAGGGATCTTGACCATACTGCCGGGATTGTCCTAATAGCCGTGGTATACCTCGCCACTCCTCAAGCATCTCAGGATATGCTGTCCCTTTGGTGCTATGGCCCATTTATTGAGTGTGCAAGTCACCCCTTGCCTTTTTATCGATAGATATTAATAACATTGTTCAGACAGGGTATAGTTTTAACATAGTTCCATGTTACCAGTCCACTTAAGACTTCAAAAACCATAGCCCTATTATCTTTGCACCGGCATGTCCTAAAACAGAAAGAAGATGGAGAAGACATGTGGCATTTATCAACCCGCACTGGGCCCGCGTGGTGGATTACGGCCCATACCCTCTCTTAGAGAGGAGGCCTGAGTCCCAGCAGTGGGAACATTAAAAAAAGGCTGATATGATATTATGATGCCTTTATTAAAAAGCGACGACTGGACCTGGCAACATATAACACGCGTACACTCCGGTCCGACGAGAAGATCACCGAACTTGAGGAAGAATTGAACAGGTTACGATGGAGTATTGTGGGATTATCTGAAGTCCGAAGACAGGGGGAGGACACGATAATTCTCAAATCCGGTAACATGCTTTATTTCCGGGAGGGTGACCAGCAATCCCAGGGTGGTGTCGGGTTTATCGTCCACAGGTCCCTTGTGAACAATGTGGTGAGGATCGAGAGTGTGTCGACCAGGGTAGCGTATCTTATACTCAGAATATCATCAAGATATTCGCTGAAGGTCATACAGGTTTACGCCCCGACCTCGACACACCCCGACGACGAAGTAGAGTCCATGTATGAGGATATATCCAGAGCCATGCATGGTTCTAAGACTCACTTCACCGTGGTCATGGGGGACTTTAACGCGAAACTGGGTAAACGAGACGGTGATGAGCTGCGAGTGGGGCAATTTGGATTTGGACATCGGAACCGCCGGGGACACCTATTGGCTAGTTTTGTGGAGAGGGAGGGCCTCTATATGATGAACTCCTACTTCAAAAAACGTGACCGTAGGAAGTGGACCTGGCAAAGCCCTGATGGTGCGACCAGAAATGAGATTGACTTCATCATGTCGACGAAGAAGCAAATATTCAATGATGTCTCTGTGATCAACGCGGTGAAAACTGGAAGTGATCACCGCATGGTAAGAGGCACATTGAATATCAATATCAAGCTTGAAAGATCTCGACTGATGAGGTCTACGCTCCGTCCAGCACAGATCCAGATTCAAAACTCCGAGAGCTTTCAGCTCGAACTTCACAATCGTTTCGAGTGCCTAGGTGGCTCTGTGGACGAATACAACGATGGGTTCGTGGAAACTGTCCATACGGTCGGGTCTAAGTTTTTTAAGACTCGCCGTACAAGGAAGAAAAGGCTCTCTGATCAAACTCTCGAACTCATGAAGGAGAGGCGTGAGATGATTCTGCAGTCTTCAGACGATGCGTGCATCTACCGGCAGCTCAATAGACGGATCTCAAAGTCCTTAAAACGCGATCTCCGCCTCTTTAATACCGAAAGGATTAAGGATGCGATTGAGCGGAATAAGGGCTCCAAGGTTTTTGCAAGGGATCTGTCTATAGGGCAGAGCCAGCTCACGAAACTGAAGACCGACGATGGCAGAGTCATATCCGCCAAATCGGAGCTTCTGGGAGAGATCGAGGCATTCTATGGACAGCTGTACACATCTATCACAAAACCCACAACGAATCTAGCAAACGACGCAAGAGCTAGATTAACCCGGCACTATACCGAAGATATCCCGGACGTCAGCCTGTACGAGATTAGGGTGGCTCTGAAGCAGCTTAAAAACAACAAGGCGTCGGGTGACGACGGGATTACAGCCGAACTCCTGAAGGCGGGTGGAAAACCGGTCCTAAGGGCCCTTCAGAGGTTGTTCGATTCCGTCATACTTGAGGGAAAGACGCCACAGGCATGGAGCAGAGGTGTGGTGGTACTTTTCTTTAAGAAGGGCGACAATGCCCTGCTTAAGAATTACAGGCCCATCTCTCTGAGCCATGTCTACAAGCTGTTTTCCAGAGTCATCACGAATCGTCTCGCGCGCAGGTTCGACGACTTCCAGCCTCCCGAACAAGCCGGTTTCCGAAAAGGTTTCAGCACCGTAGACCACATACATACGCTCCGGCAGGTTATACAGAAGACAGAGGAGTATAACTTGCCTCTATGCTTAGCGTTCGTGGACTACGAAAAAGCTTTTGATTCGATCGAGACTTGGGCTGTACTGCAGTCTCTCCAACGGTGCCAGATTGACTATCGGTACATCGAAGTGCTGAAGTGTTTGTACGAAAACGCCACAATGTCAGTCCGACTTCAGGACCAGACCTCGAAACCTATCCTTCTGCAGCGGGGCGTGAGGCAGGGAGATGTCATCTCTCCGAAACTGTTCACGGCTGCAATGGAGGATGTCTTCAAGGTTCTGGACTGGAGTGGACTAGGCATTAATGTCAATGGCGAGTACATCACTCACCTTCGGTTTGCCGATGATATAGTAGTCATGGCTGAAACTACGGAGGAGCTCAGTACAATGCTCGATGACCTTAGTAGAGCTTCCAAAAGAGTGGGTCTTAAAATGAACATGGATAAAACCAAAGTCATGGTAAATAACCGTGTAGCACCCACTCCGATCAAGATCGGAGACTCTGCACTCGAAGTTGTAGACGATTACGTTTACCTGGGACAGACAATCCAGTTGGGTAGGTCTAACTTTGAGAAAGAGGTCAATCGTCGAATCCAACTCGGCTGGGCAGCGTTCGGGAAGCTGCGCGGTATCTTCTCGTCCAATATACCACAGTGTCTCAAGACGAAAGTCTATGACCAGTGCGTGTTGCCAGTGATGACATATGGCTCTGAAACATGGTCGCTTACAATGGGCCTCATCAGAAGGCTTACAGTCACCCAAAGAGCAATGGAAAGGGCTATGCTCGGAGTTTCCTTGCGTGATCGCATAAAGAATGAAGATATCCGCAGGAGAACCAAGGTCGCCGACATAGCCCGAAGAATCGCCAAACTTAAGTGGCAGTGGGCAGGGCACATTGCTCGTAGAAAGGATGGCCGATGGGGCCGAAAGGTTCTGGAGTGGCGACCGCGCACCGGAAGACGCAGCGTTGGAAGGCCTCCTACAAGGTGGACCGACGACCTGGTGGGGGTCGCGGGGGTGCGGTGGATGCGAGAAGCACAGGATCGGTCATTGTGGCGACGCTTGGGGGAGGCCTATGTCCAGCAGTGGACGTCTTTCGGCTGAAATGATGATGATGATGATGATTAAAAAGCAATTATTTTGACATTACAAACAGACACTTCTATTTTGTTTATTTGTTTAGACTAGCTTTACAAATTAATAATCATCCTGTGCTTGCCTTCTAAAGAATCGGATTCATATATTTTGGCGGCTGTCCAAACTAAGTTGCCCCACACTAGCGATGGGTCGTGTATCGTGGGTGCGTTCACAAACATGTGAACCCACTTATACAGGATCTTCAGTAAAAGTCTGACACTCCGTCTCGCTCCCCCCAGAGCGAATTTGTTAAGCTTCAAAAATGGGCCGCCGTGTTGTTAGGTACATACTGTACCATAGAATTTAATAATTCTACAGCAATCCCGGCAGACGTTGTCTTGCTCGAAAGCTAGTAGATACTTGAGTTTGTCAGAAAATAATTATTAAGAACTCGATTGCAGCGGGTTCAATTGTATTTTGAAACCTTCCAGGGACCCACTCAAACATACACGCAGTTTCATCCGAATCATTATAGCCGTACAGAAGAGTTATCTATAGGTTTGTTACCGGCTATCTGTATAATTCAGGTATTCTATACAATACCTAGGCAATATATAGAATACCTGGGGCGTCCAGGCAATGTGTGAAATAATATGATTATTATTTTCCATTACATACTTTACCAAGGTCCACCGGCAATGTGTAAAATAAATAGATTATGGTCTATATTTACTAATGTTAACCAACCTACCCATAATGATGGGCAGATGAAATATGTTCTATCACTTGTAATCAATGTTTGTAAAAACGTGAGCAGGGAAAGAATTTATGTAATTTTAGGGCATCCTGACACATACAGGTTAGGTTAGGGTAAAATTAAAGTAAAATTAAAATTTCTTTTGGCTTTATAAACATAATGTAATTTGCTTACAAGTACTCAGGTCCTATTTTTGTTTGCTGGGTTTAAAGTAAGGCTTGTATTTCCGGATGGTGAAAAAAAAAACCCTAACCTAACCTGTTAGTGTCAAAATTACATCACAAAATAAATAATATTTCATACATTACCTTCACGTTCTAGGTATTCTGTACATTGCCTAGGTATTGTATAGAATAACTGATTATACAGATTGCCGTTAAAATACATATATACATATATATAGAAAAACTGACTGACTGACATTTCATCGCACAGCCGAAACTACTGGGCTAGTCCCAGTAGTTTCGGCTGTGCACGTGAACGTGAAATTTTGCAAAAGGATTCCTTTTATGACGTAGGTGAGCACTAAGAGAGGATTTTCCAAAAAGTTGCCCCCTAAGGGGTTAATGGGGTTCCAAGTTTGTATGAAGAAGCCTACTTTCACGTGAGCGAAGGCGCTGGCAGAAGCTAGACATATGTATTGTACTTTACCAAGATGTACTTACCCAGTAATTTTCCTATGAACACGATCAAAACAAGAGCGTTACCTCGCGCGGCTCGCAGTAGGCACTAACTGCTAGGCACTTCATCTTATCTCTGTCAGCGCTTCAATAGACTATGACTATTACTTATTCGTGCACTATGTGAGATAATGTGACGTCACTCACGTTCACCAAAAATGTGTCTAATCCGCGATATTACCTCAACTCCGGGTCCTTTGAAATGTCTATCGACTATGGGAGGACCACTGCGGTCCCCTGAGTCTTAGGGCTATATTTCACCGACACACCATGGCGGCACTACCAGTCGCCGCTACCAATAAAATGTATACAGCTCTATAGAGAGTACTCACCTGGTGTCCGTTTGGTTGCGCAACGAATTTGGCGGCGCGACCAGCTCGGACGCGTACGTGTTAAGGTCCATTTTGATACTGTCTCAGTGTGGTGTAGCGACTCTGGTGTCTCTATGGTGTCTAGTTTGGTACCTTACGAACACCATGCTGTCCCAGTGAAATATAGTCCTTACTTAAGTTTAACCCTTTAACCACCCGCGTCAGATCGGTCTGACGAGTGTTTTCGTGTCCCATTCGCCAGAGTCGTGTGTTTGCGACTGGTTACTCCCATCTCGTTTAGCTCTTAATCGCCAAACTGACAGAAGAGCTGACGAGAATACCACAGTATTTGGTCGTGGATGTGTGGCCCTGGCGGAATAAACGCGAGAGTGATTGTCGGATATATGCGACGTCTACTTTAGCCACGAAACCTTGAAATGGTCCGGAGCGTGAGGGAATGGAATGCGGCCGAGTTCTTCTGCAAAGCAGTAATGCTAGCGAAGGAGTTAGCCGCAAATGTCAGGGAACGGACATTTTCACATCCCAGCCGTCGCCATACGAGACCCCCGGCCACCGTAGGAGCGGGCTTGCACTCGACGAGCAATGGGTAGCTCGCCGTCTGACCATCCACTAAATTCCGAGCCCGAGTCGTTGACGGCACGTAGTGTTCCACGCGTGATATCAGCTAAACCATAGCGGCCCAGCAGGGTCGACGCCCGCTAGGACTGCGGGAAATTTCTGAAAAGAAAACCTATGGTCCTAGAACGTAAAGGGCAACTGAAGGACAAAGGTGTGGTTTTAGTCAGTAAAAGTCGGACACGCCCTCTCGCGCCATCCTAGAGAGAAGTCATTGGATGATGTCCCATATAAAAAAAAAACCTATAAAAAATGGTATTCAACTCCTGCTTGGATTTGATTCGTCGACTATTGTAAGTAAGTAATAAAGTAATTCAGCTCTCAACTGCTTTAGGAGAGCAGTGGTGGCCGAGTGGCAATGGCCCCGACTTACGAGTCGGGCAGGGCAGGTTGCGGGTTCAAACTCAGCCAGGCGCATTACTTTGTGTAACTTATCTCATCACCATTGATCTCAGAAACTGTTGCGATTTTCACAGTTTCCATGTCATCAAACTTGTTTTCGGTGCATTAGTTCGTGGCAAGCTTAAGTCAAGTGCGTGCGATTGGAACCTTTTTTTAAAAAAACAATATAGGTTAACTTTAGAAAAGGTGCAAAAAGCATTCCTAAAGAATCTTTATAAACGTCTTTATGGCTATTATCCTTTTTTATATCCCACAAAATTCCTGCTGGGTTAGTTGGGTTTCGATTCCTGAGAAGCTAGACGGTCACTCGACTTGATGATTGTGGCATTCTAAATACTCAGGGGAATTATAGATGCTCCTGACCTACATAACCTTATCTGTAACTTGTATGTGCCAAGCAACTACAGCCGTGGCAGGAAGCATGAAAGAGTGTAAACTGAAGAGCGGGCATTATGAGCAGTGGAGGATGCTAGCAGCGGGGATACCGCTGAGGACGGATAAAGGAGTGCGCGCAACGGCCGGGGCCCGAGGATGCGCATACCACGGCGTTCTACTTCAACCAGAAGGTCACGGAGTACACGAAGCTGTGTTCGTGTGGCTGAAGGTGTGGAGTGAGTTCGGATTACAGATTTGTTTATGAAAATAATATCGGTCGTTTGGTTCTGTAACAAAAGACTGCTTCTAATTACATTCAATTGTTTACTAACGCTTAGGTTTAAGATGTGAAACTGACTTAAGTTTATGATTTTGTGTATTATTTTTAATTAACACTAACCCAATCAATATTCTGAGTCATGTCCTCCATCTCGATTCCACCTCGAATCATCAGATTATCAGTTTAACTTGTTACTTATTGACATTAATCGAAGGTTTTTCTTCTTGCCATGGCGATTGATTCAAATTCAATCCTTTAAACTGATATGGGCTTTTTTTACTATCCGTATGTGAGTCTTTGCTCGTAATAAAGTTTTTCTACTATATTCTGATTTGTTGTGAAGTTTTTCTATTTTTTCACAGTTCTTTTTCACAAAAGACATTTAACTTTCACAATCCTCACCGGTCCCGCGTGCGCCGTGCAGGATTACGGCCCATTCCCTCTCCTAGAGAAGAGGCCTGAGTCCCAGCAGTGGGAGCATTATAAAGCTGATTATGCTATGCTATTATGCTGCACTTTCTGCCCCTTCTCTGTAGTGCGACCTTCTGCTGGCCGCGTCAGCGCCGCTGTACATGTTCCACGTAACAGGTAATCCGGTTAGCATCTAGTGTGTCGTGAGAGTCAGCGGCGCAGCGCGTGGCGGCCGTCGAGGGCTGCTTGTAGGGCTTCGACCTTGAACGTGCTCTTACTCTAATAATACGACACCAGTTTTAGCGAGCCATAGCAAAATTACAAATCTTACGGTGAAAGCGACAGGGCAGCATGGGGAGTCCTTTTTTTTTAATTGATATAAACTTGTGCTTGACTGCAATCCCACTATGGTAAGCAGTGATGCAAAGAGTGAAAAAAAAAATAGAAGAAAGAAAGAGAAGAGAGAGGGAGGAGGGAGAAGGGAAAAGAGGAGTATAAAATGAGAGAAGTGTGTGTGGTGAGTCACTCTAGTTTATTCTGAGTCTATTCACTCTAGCTATATGGAAACTAGACTTGTAGAGCTACACTTGATCCACGCCACGCTACGTCGTTCTACGTACAAATCAGGCGTGGTCCACGTGTGCGTCGGTCTAATGTGGTTCTAGCTTAAGGCCCCTGTAGGTACTCTAACTACGAAGGGGACAGACGAAACTAAATAGGTATCATTGACCACTGGGGTGGTAAACGCCACCTTTTTGTGCCAACCACCACCCAGATGGGAAGCTCAAAGGGGACAGAGGGGAATAATGGGCCCTGAGGTCGTGGGCTCGATTCCCCCATAAGACAAATATTTGTGCGATGAGCATGATCATTTGTTCTGGGTGTGGGTGTAATTTATCTACAACCACATTCCTACCACGTAGCGTTGCCAGACGTCCGGATAAACCTGGACACGGTCAGGCTTTTTGGTTACGTGTCCGGCTAAATTAGACAGAGTCCGGCCTGTCCGGCTTTTAAATTTAAAAAAGCAACGGCAAAGGGTAAAACGGAACTCTATTACTAAGACTCCGGTGTCCGTCCGTCTGTTCGTTTGTCACCAGGCTGTATCTCATGAAACGTGATAGTTAAACAGTTGATATTTTCACGATGATGTATTTCTGTTGCCGCTATAACAAGTAACAAATAAAATAAATATTAAAGGGGTCTCCCATACAACTAACGTGATATTCTTGCCGTTTTTTGCTACGGACACGACGGTACGGAACCTTTCATGTAGGAGTCCTACTCGCACATGGATAGATTATTTTTTTTTTTTTAGATTTGTAATGTAGAATACAATTACCTTGTATCGCTAGCGCAAGCAGAGCGGACGGACTATAGCAATTAAATCTGTCAATTTTATAATTTTTCTTTTAAATCTAAAAATTAGAATTTGATAAGATTTTATGGTCAATAATAAAAAAGCCATGTTTTGCTATAAAAAAAAAACATTATCGGCCCTTTTACTAAAATGTCCGGTTAAACTGGTTGGTCTGTCCGGGTTTTCGGTTTCAAGACCTGGCAACCCTACTACCACGCGAGTTGTCCTCTGACGTCATCAGAATCCTTTTCTGCGAGTTTTTCCAACGTTCGACGTTGTCATCATTTTGTAACTTATTTGTCAAATGCGTAACAGTAAAAAAATACCTAGGTAGACAGTAGCTACTTAATTCTACGAACCTTGAAGTTCAGACGAAGGTCGGACGGCGAGCCACCCGTTATTCGCCGTCCGCAAGCCCGCGCCTACGGTGGCCGGAAATCGGGATCGGAATCCCGGCGGCGGTTGGGTCGTGAGGTCCGTTGCCTCATGCGATCGGCCGCCTCCTTTGCTAGCATTACTGCTTCGCAGAAGAGAGGCGACCGCCCTTTAGAATTATTTATATATATCTTAAAAAGTACGTATGCGGAACCCCCACTCTATGAGTAGACCCACCCTGGCAGAATTTGTCGACGCGACGTAACAACTTCGAGTATGTGTCGTACATTATGTAGGTATGTATTTACGAGTGAAACGATACAATTGAATTAAGTAGATGTTATTGCAGCCAATTTGAACAGCTGACCCTTTTTCAGCTCGAAACAATCTAAAGTTGATTTCGTCAATTCATAACCGCTGGGAAAACCTGACAGTCCTTAAGGCAGAACTTTTAGTAGTAAGAGACTATTTGTGTTTTTTAATAATAATAATCATCTTTATTTCGGATATATATTCGTTAAAATAAAGTAGAAACAACAAGAATAGTTAGCACAGTTGATAGTAGACAATGCAACAATAAAAACATAATCGGTTTCGGGTATTTTATTCATAATCGGGTTTGCAGGAATGTACACTAACCATGGATAGCCGGTTCTTCTCTATAGGAAACAACCAATTTGGAACTGTGCACGAGCTTCTGACGTTTTATAAGTGCCCATGTAGGCCTATGTGAACAGTTCTATTCTACCTATGAAAACAGTTCAATTTCCGAATTGTCATATGAAATTTTTTCCGAATTGAGTTATGAAGATTTTCCCGAATCGCAAGAAAAGTTTTTTTGTTACGTAACTACAAATTTACTGTTTTCAGTTTTGTACTATGAGACCTTGGTCTATTTCAGGATTTTAGGTCAACGAGATAAGTACCCTATGAATTTTGATTCCCTTGAGAGTGTCGAAATATACGTTATTTTCGACATAAACGGCCCTATCTTTTATTTTCGTCAACTCAGGAGTTTAATTTTTTAATAGCTTCAAGAGTCCGCAGACCTGTGTATATGGTTTTAATTTCAACTCGATACCTCCACGCGTTCCCGAGATAAAGGGTTTTGAAAGAAAGACAGACAGACGGACAACAAAGTGGTTATTATAAATGTGCCGTTTTTCCTTCTGAGGTACGGAACCTTAAAAAAGTTATTTGATTTTTTTGAATGAGGGTGTTCTAAAATGATGTTCACCAGGTGGCAGCACTGAGACGTCAGGTCCAGACACCTGTCAAAACGCTTATGTTAATGACATTAGTTAGACGTCAACGTCTAACGTGAGACGTCAATTACACGTTTTCAAAGAATAAGACCTAACGGCTAAGTGGCGCCAACTAGTGGTGTGAATTTTCCCCAACACCCTCATTTGAATGAGTTTTCTTTCCCCTATTTAAAAACACAATACCTTTCTAAAAGAAAATAAAACGTTATTCATACATTTGCTGTTCAATTGAAATTGTTCCTATTATTTTCATAAATACAGAAAAACCCCGTTCTGCAAAAAGCGCAAACTGTCGAGTTATGGTCTGTCGGAGACGGAGCTGTCGCTGATAAAATTTCACTATGCTTTTCTATACCAAAACTTTTGAGCAAGGGTGGTGTGCTGGGGTGCCCATCAACAAATTGTGTCTTCTCTTAGTCATTTTTGACTTTCAAAGATTAATTTTTCAATTAGATGAAATGACATTAAAATCAGGTGCAAGTTCAGACTTCTAGAACTGGGCGCCGTTTTGGAATTTGAATTTGGATTTGCGTTTGCTCCATAAACAATAGAGTCTCTCAATATGCCGCTAGTGTCTATGACTCTGTGCTAAGAATAGACAAGATAGCGAGACTCCTTGCCGAGCCCCCTCACGTCTTTGCATTAGGTTATAAGATCACAGAGGGGCTATGATGATTGAAAATAATATGTTGACGTGATAACTGTAGTGAGTGAGGTTGTCGACACGCGGGACGTGGGCTCGTGTATCGGCACCTAGAGGCTGGGCAGATATTTTTATTAGCAGGCCCGCTATACTATTCGCAACCATAGAAGAGAGCCAGATTACAAAATGACCACCACCAGACGCCAGTCGATGAAGCTCGCGATTACCGGGAAACGTTTCAGCTATCTTGGATTCTGCAACAAAATTTAACAGCGCAGAGTGAGAAAAACATAATCTGCACTTTTCTTTTGATCAAACGAAAGTCATGACTGGTAGGCCATAGACACAAACAGAAGCTTACAACTGAGGTAAGCACTATTCGCGCCAAGAACCACAAACAAAATAAATCGGTCCGAAATTGTAAGATCAATCAATTCCCTGACTTGTTCCCTAGTTTGGGTTAGCTCTCCTGATAGCCATTCTAGCTGATTTTGAGTCATTTCTGTCGTTGATAGTTCAGAATGGTACACCTTCAAGTAGGCGGTGGGCGACCGTTAGATCGCTTGGGATCCTGTAGACTATCTAGGCAGATAATTTCTTATCCCCTGAGGAAATCGAACCCACACCTCGCATGCAGAAGCCTATTGCTCGTTTATTCCCAGAACAGGCGCCCGTCACCTAGTGTTTTATTTAAGAATAGGCGCAACAAACTCGTCAGCAACGTATCTGCCTGTTAAGTTACAACAACTTGTATTTAAGCCACTAATGATCACTCTCTGTTTGTCTACAGTCGCTGGTGCGTGTCGTGTCTGTGGAGTTCTGCCAACGAGCTACTGCGGCGGCTGCTGACCACGCCGCTGCCGCAGATCACCGGTAAGAGGACCACGAGCCATCCGTTTTAGGACATTCTTTTAATAAGGCTTCTATAGAGGCATGCGGAACAGGGTGCAAAGGCCTGCTATCTCTATTGATGTGGGAGGATCGTCCGACCAGACGGGAGTTGTGTCCGATGGTCGCTGTCGTGCTTTTTGGCTGTCCGGAGCTTTGATAGCTCGATGCAGGATTTGTAAGACGTCTGGTCTTTTTAGTGGTACGTACCTACTATGTGGCGGTGTAGATAGCACTAGTTGCTACTATGCGTAGAGAGTTCTGTTTTCATGGCTTTGACTGCGTGTGTATCTAGGCCTATTTTCACAAACAGACTCAATCGCTCACTCTTGAAAAGTCAAATATATATTTTTTTTTTCTATGTCTTCTAGATAAGTCTATAATCTCATCTAGTGTCAACGTTCTTATCTTGGTGTGCGTCATGCTTCTGATCTAGACCCGAGTGGAGCACGCGGGGAGGCCTGTGTCCTGCAGTCACCGTCTTCTAGTAGACAGACGATGATACCGAACCAGTCCCAACACTGATATCCCACAAGAACTCATGAAACTACTCGTACTATCGTCGACCGTCGCTTATTCAGATACTCCTTATTAAAAAGACTTCAGTAATGTTGGACTTTTTAGTGGCGGTCTGTAGGACCAGTGGATGGATGGAGACGGAGAGGGAGGCCAAAGAAAAGACGGATGGATTGTGTGAGGAGTGAAAACTACGTGTTGCACCGAATCCAAATAAAACGGGACAGTGACAGGAAGATGATGGTGTTTAGGATCAACACTGGCTGTAATTTGTAATGTTCTGCAGCCGGCAAGCAGCACCCTCGCGTGGCGAAGCCCCGCGCGGCGGGCTCGGAGCACCTGCACCCCGAGCCGCGCGTGGAGTGCGCCGTGCTGCACGCGCCGGCGCACCACAAGCTCGACGTCATCTTCGTGCACGGCCTCTACGGTGAGCCTTCTTCTTTGATTTAAGTAATGGCATTATGGTATACAGGATGCCATGATGGAAAAATCTTATACACACAGGAATGCAAATATACCTAGGTACCGAGTAAAGTGGGGTAACTTTGGGACTAAGGTATAAATTGGCACACGCTTATTAACCAATAGAAAAATGAAAAATTGGGTTCGCTGTGTTTCAATTGGGTAATAAACTTGTGCCAAAGTTATACCCTAGGGCCAAAGTTACCCCAACTTACAGCCTGTAAAGAATAGAATAGAAAAACTATTATTCGAGACAGCACAGCACAACAGTTACAAATACAAAGGAAAAGAAAACAAAAGTACAGAACGTACCGTTAAGTAGGAATATTTAATTTATAAAACACGCATTTTAATTTCAACAACACAAACACAAAATAAATCGACTAGTGATGTGACGGTTCGATAATAATTCGATTGTTTTGAATTTAGCAAGGACAACATCCTTGTATAATACGCGTATTATATGTAACGTAGGTACCTACATTGCTAGGTACTTAGTTAAAAATAATATTAAAACAATTGGCTGCCGTCTGACCTGGTACAATTGTATAATGTTCAGTTCAGAGGTCCGCTCGGTGTCTTGGTCGTTCGATTTCCGGACTTCCTTGTGTACGCGTGATTTCCATTCATATTTATTATTGTTATATATTATTTCCATTCATATTTATTATTGTTATATATTATTTCCATTCATATTTATTAGTGTTATATCATGTTAATCATCGTCATTTGTTAATAGGTGTATTTTATTTGTATACGGCTTCTTTTTATGATGTGTTCTTTTTATACTGTAGACTCCGCAGGTTCATCGATTTATTTTGTATATCGATACAATTATTTCTTTTATTACTGTAAACTGTAGTTATTTGGTGCTATATTGACTGGTCTACATTGTCATGGGCGTAGCCAGCTTCTGGCGTAGGAGGGGGCAAGTCAGATTTTTTAGGTCGGATCGTCACACTATACAAACACACCTACATGAAACATTAGGTATTTGTAGTGTAGTGTGTAGGGCAAACAGCCACAAATGATCATACTTTATAGGTGGTTAAATAAATAAAAGTAAATTTGTATGTCATGTCTATGTCAAATAAAATAAATGCTAGTCGTTCGCAACTCCTTAGCGAAGATTACCGAATACAGCGTTCAAACGCTCGGCTGTATTCGGTAATGTACCTATGTCCACCATCGTCGCGCGCAGTTTTTTGGCAATTGCATCGTGCATTTTGCCAGTGTCTACTGCGCGGTTTATTTAAAAGTTAGAGCATAAGGCCCCGTTTGCACTTTAATTAGTAATTAGGCGAGTCCTGCGAGATTCATGTGCACATGCGAGATGCATGAAGAGCATGCGAGAGTCCTGCATGTTCTGCGAGATTTCCAAGGGGGGGCAGCTGCCCTCCCCTGCCCCCCCCTGGGTACGCCCATGTACATTGTCCTCTCATAACAGGTAATATTGAATTAAGGAAAGATTATAATATTCATAATTATTTTTTAAAGAGTTCGTCTACATTGTTGCCGGTTAATCTCCATAGGAAACGACCAATAATTGGAACCGTGCGCTAGCTTCTGACGTTTTATAAGTGCCCATGTAGGCCTATTGAATTAAATTATTGTCTTGCTTTACATATCCGTGTTTGTTAATAAAATGTGGTCCCATTGCAGGTTCCCTCGGAAACACCTGGCGACAAGGAGAATGGCGCACCAAATACAAGCTAGATCCCACCAAAGTACCTCTCAGAAACCACTCGTCCGAGCCATGCAGCTGTACGCACGAGACGCAAGGACAGGCGTACGAGCACACGCAAGAAATGTACGCATATGAAGCGAACCTCAACGAAAACGTCACGTTCCAACAAATCAATGGCTGCTTCAAGAAAATCCTACCGAACGAAAACTCTCTCATAACAGAGAAGTTCTACAACAACACTCTTCTGAATGTCGACGTAAATAACTTGGACACTCAAGCGAAGTTCGTGACAGAGCTGTTCAGAAACGACTGTGATACTAACTGTGATGCTAATACATTCAAGTGTAACTACGGTGACAGATGCGCGGTAGATTGTAAGTGTAAGCTGGACGAGGAGTGCAGGTGTAAGGCGAAGGCGAAGGGCTGCGAGGCGGGCTGCGGCTGCACCTGCGACGACTGCTACTCGCACTGCTGGCCGCGCGACTGGATCAAGGAAGACTTCCCGGGCGCGCGCGTCATCTCCATCAACTACACGAGCGACCCCTACCTCTGGAGGCCGCTGTGGGTCAAGGGGACTAAAAGGTGACGATATATTGATGACTTCTTATACTCAAATAATGAATTAGGTAATGTAGTCTTGTTGCACATTTCCGCTATGATTTATTTAGTACGAACAACTTTTGTATTTGGCTTTATTCGTTTAACGACCAAGTAAGTAATTTCGCCTATAATAATATAACATCATATCTGTTAGATAACATTTTATGCAATATACTTCTGGTCGAGAGCAGTGGTGGCTTAATGGTAAAGGCTACGCTAATTTATAGGTCGCGGAATCAAACCCAGCCAGACGCAGTACCTTCGTATTTCACCACCACTACTCCTTAAAACGGTGAGGAAACGGAATGTCCTAGAACAAAAAAATTGAAGACATGTGACTTCACCAATCCACACTGGTCCGATCTGGATTACGGCCCATTCCCTCATTCCCTAGAGAGGCCTGAGCCCCAGCAGTGGGAACATTGCAAGGCTGATTATGCTGTATGCTTTTAATATACTTATCTCTCGTGGTTTCACCCACATTATTGTCTCGAGATTACCAAATGCTCTTGTTAGATTTCCAAAATTGGTTGAAACTTTTAATGACATCACGAGGTCACAAGTTGAACTTTTGATATACCACCCCGAAATAGGCAATCTCGAAAAAACTATACATCGACATGTCAATGATAAACCTGAGGTCAATAAGGCGTGTTTGTGTGCAGACTCCGGCTGCACGAGCGAGCGGACCAGATGATGGAGCAGTTGCTGGCGCTGGGGGTGGGGCAGCGCCCCATCGTGTGGGTGGGTCACTCCAAGGGCGGCCTCTTCATCAAGCAGATCTACTGCGACGGTAAGTGTAGCGAGCCGGACAGGCTGGTACAGAACTTTGCCCGAAAACGAAGTATTAGGGCTAGTCTGGCGCTTGGAGCCTAGCGAGTTGGGGTTGGTTTTCAGATTAATCGGATGCAACTAAATACCAATATTTGTATTTTATTTATTGTGACCTGACCTTCACAATCCAGTAAGTAACTGTTACCCACATTGGTGTCAGATTTTCTGTCTTTTGCAACGACTCCAAGCGATCTACTAATGACGGCTGGGATAAACGGCATATAGTGCTTTCAGAAGCAAGAAGGAGCTTCGGTGCTCATAACTATAATGGATGAGCGGCCCGGCCCGACTGAGCTCTTTTAGGAAGAGTAGCGAAGTGAAACGAACATTCGTAACCAGCCTCTTGTCAGAGTATTTTCGGCCCAAATCAGTCAGTTGCAGTCAGACATAAGGGGATAATAAAAGAACGACATTTGTTCGTTATGCATGTGTACAATTTTGGTACAAACACCAAAATATTTTCTCAAGCTTTAAGATTTTTTTAAAAGTGTCTGACGAAGTCAAAAAATCCAAACATTTTTGAAAAGCTTGAGAAAATCCGATTTATTTTTTACTTTTATAATCATTTTATTTCCAATGGATATAAAGCACAGAACTCATTTCACATTTAGTAGAGCTTAAACAACTATATTGAAAGGTGCATTGGGAAAAGCAATTCTTTAGAAATAAAACCTACGGGGAACCTTGACACAATCATAAAATAATTACTTTGTTTCAGCTTACGAAGCTCATTTGAAACTGGACAAAAGTGTAATGAAGCAACAAAACAATAATTTCGAGGACCAAAGTGATAAAGAATATATTAAAAATAATGTTAACAGTAATGTAGATAATAGATTTAATAGATATAATGACAACGAGGCCATTCATAAGAACAAAGAACAAAGTAGCGAGAACTGCGACAGTCTACTGAACAACTTTATCAAAGAACGCAACAACGCCAGCTGCACAGCTAACGGTGGGACTTACCTAAGGAGTATAGACGAAATGAATGAAATAAGAAACAATAATAATTCCGGTAACAGTAGTTTTAATGAAGATAATCTAGATTTAGACAGTAATTATAGTATGGATCAAGATGATGATGAAATATACTATACGCAAAATGGTGATGTAGTAAATAAGCAAGCTAGATATAATGAAGACCCAGAGTATATAGATATTAGTGTGAGAAAAGATGAACCATACAGATATGTGCAAGATGATGATGCGGCGAGGGAGAAAACTGAAGTGCTGTCTTCTGGCAATGAAGGTACGCAACATTCTCCTACTCATATAGTAACAGATATCACTTTTAGGCCAGCTGCAGACTACTGTATGGTTAGCAAACAGACCGAATGCTCATCGGTGGGCCTGCCCTGGGCTTTTTTAGGGTTCCGTACCTCAAAAGGAAAGCTCGGGACCATTATAGGATCACCAAAGCCGTCCGGACAACAAAGTGATCCTATAAGGGTTCCGATTTCTATCTGCCTGTCATGATCCTTGATCTCGGGAACGTGTGGAGCTATTGAGTTGAAATTAAAACCATATTATCATGTCTGCGGTCCCTTGAAGCTGTGAAAAAAAACTTGAGTTAACGAAAAAAAAGATACGGCCGTTTATTTCGCAAAAAACGTATATTTCGACATCAAAATTCATAGGGTACTTCCCGTTAACTTAGAATCCTGAAATTTGGCATAAAGCAAGGTCATATAGCACAAGTATAAATCTGAAAACAGTAAATATGTTGTTACCTACGTCAAAACAAAAAACTGTTTTTCAATTCGGGAATATCTTCGAGACTCCATTTGGGAATTGTAGTTTACGGAACCCTCAGTGGAAAAAAGGAAATTCGGTTTTACGCTACTGGACTGAACTTGTATTTTTACTTTTCAGTTTTTTTGTTAATTAAAGTAACTTTTTACGCAGTCGGGTTGTTTATTATGGGTAGGCTCACGCTTGAACACTATTTCACCTGATGGTAAGCGATGATGTCGACGATGGAGCACACTTGCCAAGGAGGTCGATGTGCCGGGCAGGCCAAGGTGATAATAATAGTTGCACCGCACATTTTTATGTTATTTAGTCTACAATGCAGACACTGAGACACAATTACTAACTGGGACATATTTGCTTCCATCCGACTCTTGCTGACCCTCCACATGACATTATGTTTCATGATACAAAAATAATTATGAAATGATGACGATAACAATTGCTCCTGCAATTACTCGGCGTGTAAGATTTACATCTTCCAAAAAAATTAAACTAGATCGTGACAGTTCGCATTTTTGTGTTATGTGACAGTAATGCTGTCGACAATGGTACCGAGTCAGCAATAGTGTTGTTGGCATTGCAGGTAGGTCAACCCCCGTGTCAGTTTGCTCTTTTGATTATGTAATCTTTCAAAATGCTGACAATATTTGCCCCGTCATGAATTGTAGAACTGCTCAAAGTTTTTGCGTTACTACGCCGCACTTCTTCTATATCTGTATTACAAGTTCCTCCACTTTTCTCCAGAAGAGAGAGCGAAGGTAGAGGCGCGCGCGGCGCTGTGGGCGCGCAGCGGCGGCTTCATGTTCTACTCGGTGCCGCACCGCGGCTCGCCGCTCGCCGACATCAAGGCGCCGCTCACCTGCCGTAGCGTCGAGCTCATGGAGATAGCTAAAGGTAAGTTGGCGCGCAGCAGCGGCTTCATGTTGCACTCGATGATGAGACTGCGTCTAGTTTCTCTCGTTACGGATTGCCATCCCACCGGAATATGAGAGTAGGTACGTAACGCAGTTGCTCACACACTTTTGCACTATGATAATTAGTACCTGCGTACTTGCAACACTCCATTCGCATTAAGATTAGACATCTATACCTTTTTACTGTCCGTTCAACCGATATTGACTTTTATTGCGTTGGTGGCATGATAAATGGCCGCTGCAGTAAATTGTTGGTATTGTAACTATTTTTTGCTTTTAATGACATACTTATGCTTACGGAATAAAAGTCATAATAGGTTGAACGGACAGTGAAATAGGTTTGTTTCTATATCTAATGTTATTGCGAATGAAATATAGTCTCCTATGAATTGACCGGCGTGATCGTTTGGTTTGAGGATAGTAAATGTTTTCAAAACTGCCATAGTCCATCCTATTACAAGAGAGGATCTCGTTACTAATTACAGACTACACACTATATCCGTCCTTTCAAACATTTAAAAAATCTTCGAGAAAGTATTCAACGCGAGGTTTGTGAAATTCTTGGCTAAATTAAACATTTTGGCCGAAAACTAATATGGTTTCTGAACGGGAAAATCAACGGAGGACGCTACCCTGGAGCTTACAAATACAATAGTTGCACACCTTAATAATAAACAGAAGACTGCTGGTGTCATCCTGGACCTCTAGAAGGCATTCAACACTGTTTCTGTCCCCAAACTGATTAAAAAGCTGGAACATTGGCATTCGTGACATTGACTTTCGTTTACCTGTTACTCGGTTACCTGAGTGATGAAGAAAATTTTTTTTTATGTGGTCCCCAAGGGCAGTGTCCTAGGACCAACCCTCATCCAATCCATGGCACGGATTGGTCTGAGAGTTATGCAAGGACAGAATTGGCACTGAGGATGGTTATGACGTGGTTAACCTCGAATCTGCTCACACTGAACATCTCCAAGACTAAGTTGATCCCCTTCACCCCGAGTATTTTTAGCCTTTGTGTTTAGACATCGTGACCCATGTGTGTATCTAGTGGAAACTGTAACTATGCCCGAATAGAACGGTCTGATAGCATTATTACAATCTTTTGACATGGAAAAAACAAATTAACTAAGTTGTGGTGCGAGTCAGAAGGTTGATCTGCTTATTCAAGAAACTTGGAGCGGCTGCTGATTTCCAATGCCTTAGAATGGTCTACTTAACCCTTGTTCAATCAGTTCTATTACTGCACAATGTCGTGGGGGGGAACGGACAAGACAACCATACTGCGGCTGGAGAGGGCTCAGAGAGCAGTTCTAAAAGTACTCGCTAAGAAACCTATTAGATTTCCAACCACAGAGCTATATGCACTTTGTGAAGTCCTCTCTGTGAGATAGTTGTTCGTGCTGTTAACAATCCTTAGGAAGCACCTACTTCTCCGTTACGGCCCTCAATCCCTCACCAAGAAGCGTCGTCCCGACAGAATCTGTGACACTGAATGCTGTAGGTTAGCGTTAGTTAGCTGTCACTTCGCTCCAAACTTTATAATGCCATAAATATAAAATATAAAAAAATAATATACCCTATGATTAGAAATGTACCTACTGAAGAGAAAAGTGATCGACTGGCTTAAGTGCTTGACCTATGACGAGACTGAGCAACTTATGGTGTCATAAACGCGGTTGAATCCCACCTTATACTCATTCCCACCTCCACTCTACATATATACAACCTAGTAACTACGTAGTGAATAATATATTTGGTATTGTAATTGTCTTGTATTGAGCGTTGATAGCTGCGCTACACTATTTTACTTTTGTCGCTATATTCTTTCTTTCCTATATAATCTGTAAACTTGCCTAAGTTGTTCAAAATAAAGTCATAATTATTATTATAAACGATTCGCTCGTGGTGGTGGCAGACTGCTCGCTGGTGCTGGCGCTGCAGGCGCGCTGGCTGGCGGCGAGCGCGGCGGCGCGGCCGCGCGTGCGCTCGCTCGTGGAGACGGGCCGCACGCTCATGTCCGTGCTGTGGCTGCGCATCGTGTCGGAGGACTCCGCCGGTGAGCACGACGCACTTACACGCTAACACTCTTTGCCAATACTTTAATAGTTCATTTTGACATGAAATTTGGTACAAATCTTAATAAACTAGTGCGCCTCACCATCAATGATTGCATCTCTGCTTACCATCAGGTGGGATCGCAGTCAAGCACTGGTTTATATATGAATTAAAAAAAAAGTGGAGAAAGTTTGTCATTGCGGCCGAGGCGGCATTCACTCAAGCCTGCAGGCTGCAGTAACAAACCACGTGTATCAAATG
This sequence comes from Mythimna pallens, assembly GCA_961205895.1. Classification (NCBI taxonomy): domain Eukaryota; kingdom Metazoa; phylum Arthropoda; class Insecta; order Lepidoptera; family Noctuidae; genus Mythimna; species Mythimna pallens. The sequence continues at coordinate 11,993,416 of OY540854.1, forward strand.
ACGTTTTTTAAAACACTTACGAAGATATGAATAAACGGGGGTTGATTCGCACCTCGTGGCTGTCGCGCCGCACCTGGTCTGATACAATAGGTAAATGTATATGTCAACTGCAGCGGGGGCGAGCACGCTCACTTTTCCACACTAGTGCGAGAAACAGTAAAATGCGTGCCTTAAAGCGGTAGGGATAAGAGCGGGTGTGCACTTCGGGTATGAAAATAATACTAGGTCTTTACCTATGTAATTGGAGATTCTATAACCAGCATTTTCAGAATTAATTATCTGTGGATTGGCGCGCAATTCGAAATTCAAATAAATTTTATTCGAAAGACGTGTTAATTTAATTTCAATTTCAGTCATTTGTTTTTAGATAGTTTTTTGTTTTGGTGACATTGTGGTAGTTTTTGGCGCTATGGATAAACTGAAAATTCGTACAATTTTCGAATATGAGTTCCTACGTGGAAATACCGCTGCGCAAACAACACAAAACATTAACGACGTGTACGGGCATAACACTGCTTGCATAAACATAGACCATTATTGGTTCAATCGTTTTAAATCTGGAAATTTTGAGTTGAAGAACGAGCCTCGCGGTCGGCCGGTAACTATTGTCGACAACGACGAATTGAAGGCGATAGTGGAAGCGGATCCATCTCAATCTACGGCTGAGCTTGCTGCGGGCCTTGGAGTTAGTGTCAAATCGGAAAGATAAAAAAGCTAGATAAGTGGGTGCCACACGAACTAAGCGACCGACAGCGAGATTTAAGTGTCGAAGCATGCATAGCACTACTGAATCGGCATAGAAACAAGGGAATTCTTAATCGAATTGTTACCTGCGATGAAAAGTGGATCCTGTACGACAACCGTAAGCGTTCGTCTCAGTGGGTGGACCCGGGTACAGCACCTAATCAGTGCGCTAAAAAAAAGATTACTCATAGGAAGATGATGGTGACTGTCTGGTGGACCAGTGCCGGACTTGTACATCACAGCTTCTTACCGAATGGCACAACAGTGACGGCAGATGTCTATTGCCAAGAATTGCAAACAATGATGGAGAAGCTCGCAATTCTTTCTGCTTCTCCACGACAACGCGCGAGCTCACACTTTACGACAAACCATCGCAAAGCTACACGAGTTAAAGCTGAAAGCTCTCCGTCACCCACCGTACTCATCGGACCATGCCCCAACAGATTTCTACTTTTTTCAAAATTTAGACAATTTTTTAAGTGGGAAAAAATTCAACACCCGTGATGCAGTACAAAACGCTTTCGCTGACTTCATCGCCTCCCGTCCGGCAGACTTCTACAGTAAAGGGATAAACAAACTGCCATCAAAATGGCAAAATTGTATAGATAATTTGGGCCAGTACTTTGATTAGCTTAAAAAAAAAAATTACCAAAATTTTTATATTTTAACATTATCATACAAATCTCCAATTTCATAGGTAAACCTAACCTAATATTTTTGACCTTAGTTGGTCTAAAAGGCTTTTTTGAATAAAAAAAGCTTTTGTGCCCTGTTTTGCAAATTATTTTTTTTCCAAATTTACACTACTTACAGTTAGCAATATTCAACAAAAGGAAACCTCAGAACGATTTATTGTACCTACTCATATTGTGCAACGATTATGGGTACCTACCCGCCCTGCTGCTTCACGTTTCTATATCCACCCTGAGGGTAGGTATCCACAGAGAATCTAAATTATAGCTGACTAGCTTCTGCCAGCGGCTTCATTCGCGTAAAAGTAGGTTCAGCCCCACCCTTAGGGGGTGAATTATGGAAAATCTTCTCTTAGTGTTAGCATACGTTCTATAAGGAAACATCGTGCACAATTTCACGCTCCTAGGCCCTCCTGTAGTTTCGACTGTGCGATAATATGTCAGTCAGTTTCTCCATTCATATAATTATATAGATAAATATTAAACCAGTTGTGGAACCATAGACTAACAATTATTAGGACTTTAGTGTTTGCGACTGCACTGTACGAGTAGTTCCTCGACCGGCACATAGGTGCTTGTCGCACCTACGCTTTATAAAATGCAACTTCAATATTTTAACTCCAAAATGTTTAATTTTTTTATAATATGATATATACAGACGCGGGCGTGGGCGTCCTGCACGGCGTGTCGGTGGACCACCGCGAGATCTGCAAGCCGGCCAGCCGCCGCTGTCTGCTGTACACCGAGCTCACGCATCTCATCCAGAGCGCGATGGGCGGCTGTCGCTGCCAGTAGCGGCTGCCCAGGCTGCAGCTACACGTAGAGTGCAGCGGCTGCCCAGGCTGCAGCTACACGTGGAGTGCAGCGGCTGCCCAGGCTGCAGCTACACGTGGAGTGCAGCGGCTGCCCAGGCTGCAGCTACACGTGGAGTGCAGCGGCTGCCCAGGCTGCAGCTACACGTGGAGTGCAGCGGCTGCCCAGGCTGCAGCTACACGTGGTGTGCAGCGGCTGCCGATACCGGCTACGCATATCGGGACGGCTTGGCAGAGGATTAAATTTTTTACAAATGCGCATTCAATCGTATCGAAGTATAAATACCGCGTAATATATAATTTAGGTATCTTCAAAGCTAGAGTGAATAGACCCTTAATAAACTAGTGCGCTTCATCATCAACAATTGCATCACTGATTACCATCAGGTAGGATCCGCGATCACGGGCTCCGCGGCGGAATGCCGTGGCGCGCTGCGGTAGGCAACGGCATGCCGAAGGACGTCCAACACCATTAAACACTACTTTTGACTGAAATGTGTATCGGGCAGCAGAAGCTGCCGTGGCGCTGAAATGCCACGATAGGTACCTTCGTGGCTGGTGCACGCTGACTGGCGGAATTTTCCTATGCCACGCCGTCCCGCTCTGCGTAGGCCATAAACACGATTTTCACGTTATTCAAAAATTGTTTGCGGCATTTAAGGATTATTAAATCATTTGTATGAAAAGGATGTTTTGTTAGAAACCAATGATATGGCATTAAAGTGCAAATACAATCATTGTTTTGTTACAAGATTTTATTTACCTAAATTTCCTTCTCAGTCAATGTACAGGAATGGATCAAAAGTGCAGTTGCACTCTACCAATGCTAAAGTGTCTAAAATTTCTTTATTGTAGAAGTTCAATAGTCCACAACTAGTTTATTCAATACTTTAGATTCTATGCTACCAATCATGAACCATTGACCCGTTTCTACAAAGAAATTTTAGACATTTTAGCATTAGTAAGGTGGAACTGCACTTTTGACTGTACCTGTTTGTATATATATAACTTCACTTACAACACGTTCATTTTATTCTATTAAAGAAGTGGCGCATGGCTTACTTACTATATCAGTTACCTGTTAAACATACCCACACAAATGTCTCACATTTCATAACCATGTTTTATAAAAGACATAACATTAAGACGACTGCTGTGTCCGCGTGTGTGCGGCGTGATGATTGTGAAACGAAACGTTTATTGTATCAATAAATAAATTCTATTAACTCTGTGCCAACACCAGCTGTTTCATTTAATTCTAGCCTTTACGGCCTCGTCACGACTTCGGTCTTGGCGGCAAGCGGCCGGCATCGACAAGCGGGCGCGCGGCGCTACGAGCGGCGCCTCGTGCCACACTTCAAACGTTTCCATACTATTGATCTTACCGCTCGCAGCCCCACGCTTAGCTACCGCTCACAGCGGCAAGGTCGTGAACGGGCCGTTACCCGCCGCGGCCTCCTGATGATGTAGTTCGCTAGCTGTGATATGCAGCGTTGAGAGAAAGCTTAAAGCATGTGAAGATCACCTCCTACTATCACAAATAACTTACGTATCTATTTAAGCCGAAGCAGATGTTAGATAGAATTGTAGCGGCATATCTGTCATCACATAAGAATTGAAATACAAAATCCTATATCGCGGTATCGGGGACCTCCGCGCGATTAGAACATAATACCCTGTTAGCATACCCACATAATAATCGACTATTTAACTAATCTTATTTTTGGTTGCAACACTATTTATTTTAAGTGTCAAACTTATTTTCTTATCTGTGGCAACCCTAGATCAATTTTTGAATAAAAAGGCGCGACGCGGTTTGTTTCGTTCTATTTTGTGCGGAGCTACAGACGACAAAGAAGGACTCGAGTCATATTTTTACGTTGTGGTATAGAAATAAAAGGGATGAACCAGCATTCGAGTGTATAATTCTTTCAAGTCAGAAGTGGGATAAGTGCATCCACGTGCCTGATGTTGCGGTTTCCTGGACAAAGGACATATTGAGGTCAGAGATCTTTACATTACTTATTTTCCTGTGATTTGGTGACCGACTTGTTGTTTTTACAACCTTTTATAAACAGTGCCTATTTGCAACGGAAAAATCGTGATTCAAATCGTGTTTGTATCAGCTTGAAGATAGCTCGTAAAGAAAACGGGCTAACTGAAAACTATTTTTCTCCAAACAAAGACAATTTCGTTCGTGATGGTGATAGTAATATAACTTCTACTGGTATCTTATTCGTATCTTGATTGTACATGTATGTGTATTTTACTGTTGTCTTTATGATTGATATTTTGATTATTTGATTATCGTGTATGTGTATTTACCTGTGCATATTTTCTAGGGATTAGAATATTGTGTAGATTCATTGTTGGTGTATATAAATCTTTTAGCCCTTATTTTGAACCACTCAAAATCGTTTAGCGTGCTAAAATGGGAAATTCTAAGCGAAGGCGGCTCGACTCGATTAGCGATAGTTCGTCTATGAGTTCTTACGATTACGATGATCACCACCGTAGGTCAAAAGGACGTAACAAAAAGCGACGCAATAAAAAACGTAGTAATAGCTATAAACATAGTAAGAGAAGTAGGAGACATGAGCGGTCTAAGCGTCCTGAATCAAGATCTTCTCGAAACAGTCCGGATCGTGAATCTACAAAAACCCCACCGTTAACTTCCTCGGCACAATTACGTGCAGTAACTAATATCGAACAAGTCCTGATTTAAACAATGTCCCATTGGCTACGAATAATTGTGTCAGTAATTTTGCGCCTTCCAACTTTTGGGCTCAAAATAACTTTCCTGTTGCCTTTAGCGTTGTACCCGAATTCGATCCAAGTGATAATAGTCAAACGATAATAAATTGGATAAATAAAGTCAATGAATGTGCGCAGATTTACTCGTGGAATGATCGGCAAATATGTCACTATGCTCTTCCCAAATTAAGTGGTTTAGCCAAGAAATGGTACCAGGGTTTACCTTCAGTGCTATTTAATTGGGACGAGTGGGTACAAAAATTAAAACAGGCTTTTCCTTCTAACGAAAATTATGGAGATCTGTTATCTGCAATGTTAAAGACTAAGGTGTAAGTTTGGTCAGTCTTTAGAACATTACTATTATAGTAAAATGGCACTGATTAATAAATGCGAAATAACTGGCACTAAATCAGTAGGCTGTCTTATACATGGTATTGACGATAAATTTGTACGAATGGCAGCAGGGGCTTGTATGTTTAATGAACCGGAACAAATCCTGAATTACTTACGTTCAGTAACCCAACATGAAAATCCTAATTTACGAAACCGGAACAATGCGCCAGCAAGGGATTCTAATAAGATTTCTAACGAACATACAAAAACCAATACACCAAATACTATTCGATGTTTTAATTGCAATGAAGTAGGGCACATAAGTTTAAAATGTGACAAGCCAATTAAACGATGTAACTTTTGTTCAAAATTAGGACATGAAACTAAAGACTGTCGTAAAAGAAACACGAGTAACAGTGACGAATTAACTAAAGCATCAAATCAGAATAAAACTGTCTTGTGCATTTCTAGTGGCGAATCCGCAAATTCAAAATATTATAAAAAGGTTAAAATAGACAACGTCGTTCTGCAAGGATACGTTGACCTTGGTAGTAAGTGTACTCTTATACGAGAATCAAATGCAAAGCTATTGGTCTATAATTGGGACATCAATAATTTACCCATTTTACAGGGTTTCGGAAATGCTGCTGTAAAGCCTATAGGTAAATTTACGGCTATTTTAGAAATCGACTCTGTTAAAGCTGAAATCGAAGTTCTAGTTGTGGACGATCATTATTTACAGACGTCAATATTAGTAGGGCAGTCATTCACGGAGAAACCAAACGTTATTATTTTAAAAACAACGGATGAACTAGTGTTTATGCATACACCAGAGTTTGAGGATATTTTTTCCAATACTATTAAAGTATACGCAGATAGTGATAAAATTATAAAATCTAAAACCGTGATGCCAATAGATGCTAATACTAATGATACGTATAGTGGTGGCCTTTTGGTACACTACAGTCTTCGGATTTTACCCCTGAATGAATATGCGGTTTTGTCTGGTATCTTTGAGTTTAAAGCGGGTAAAGGATATTTAATGCTAGCAAATTTATCACCAAATGATTTAAAGCTTAACAAAGGAACTTTATTAGTTCGCGGACAGCAATATCGAGAAGTTAATAGGGAACATATAGGTATAACAACAGAAACAAAGGTTTATGAAGATTTGCCTTTATCAGACGTTAAAATTAGTAAAGAAGTGACTGAACCACAAAAACAAAAGTTAATTGACTTATTAACTAGATATAGGGATTGTTTTGCAATGAATTTAGCGGAGTTAGGTAAAACAGAATTAGCAAAAATGGAAATAACGCTAACGGACAATAGGCCAGTAGTACACAATCCATATAGGATATCGCATAGTGAGCGTGGACAGCTAAATAAAATTATAGAAGAATTATTAGAGAATGGTATTATACGGGAAAGCACTTCAAATTATTCAAGTCCGGTTATCCTAGTCAGTAAGAAAAACGGGGATAAACGATTATGTATTGATTATAGATCTCTAAATAGAAAAACGTTAAAAGATAAATATCCCTTGCCCCGTATCGAAGATCAATTAGATAGATTAGGAGGTAACAAGTTCTTCATAAGTCTTGATCTTACTTCAGGCTATTACCAGGTACCCGTTAGCGAGACTAGTAAGCGATTCACGGCGTTCGTGACGCCGGATGGTTTGTATGAGTTTGAAAGAATGCCTTTTGGATTAGCCAATGCGCCTAGTGTTTTTCAAAGGACCATTAATTGCATGCTTAAGGGTAAGCAAAATTTGGCTTTGGCTTATATGGATGATTTATTAGTTACATCACGTTCAATTGAAGAGGGCCTAGATAAGTTGGAAAAGGTCTTTCAATTATTAAGGTCCGCTCATCTCACACTAAATCTTAAAAAATGCGATTTCTTTCAAACTCGTATAAATTATTTGGGCTACGAGATTAGCTCGGAAGGCATACGTCCTGGGGCAGCAAAAATTCAAGCTGTAGTAGATTTTCCGTTACCCAAAAATGTTCACGAGGTTCGACAGTTTGTTGGCCTCACTAGCTATTTTCGACGGTTTATTCAAAATTACTCTATGTTAGCAAAACCTTTGACTATTCTTACTAAAAAAAATGTTCCCTGGTATTTTGACGAAATTCAAATTAAAGCATTTTTTAGAGGTATGCAGAACAGAGAGTAAAGTCCCGCAAACCTCCGTTGAAAAGGGAGGATCCTCCAACCAGACGGGATGTTATGTCTGGTGGGCTACTACTGCCCGATAGATGATTTCGGGCTGTTCTATATGTTGTAAACGCGCGGAGAACTTTGATTGCGCGATGCAGGATTAGTTCTTATGTGACGTCATAGATGTCGCTACATCACTCCCCTCCGGAGATCGGAGATCGATGGTTCTTGATGCTTCTTGATGCGTGCCAGGCCAGTGGTAGGTTGGTTCCAGTGAGTCGGAACCGAATGCCGCATAGTTCTCGGTGAGTCGGAACTGTCTGCGGTGATGCCCCAGTGAGTCGGGGTGGTGCTGTCCCAGTGAGTCGGGATAATGCCCCAGTGAGTCGGGGTGATGATGTCCCAGTGAGTCGGGATGATGCTGCAGGCTCCAGTGAGTCGGAGTAGTGCTGCTGGCTCCAGTGAGTCGGAGCGGTGCTGTGCGACGTAGGGCTTGACTGCTGGCGTCGACCAGGAGAGGTTCTTCGTAGCTCTTCATGTGACTGGCCGAAGGTGCAGTGTGCTTCGCCAAGGTCGCTGATGAGGCTGAGGGCGATGACCAGGTATGACCAGGTAGGCATGCTGGTGGTCAGGATACCCTTTTTAAAGCCGTGGGTGCTGGCTGTATGGCTCGCTGCTCGAAAGCTTGAGGAAGTGATGATGACGTCACGAAGTAGTGGCTGCACGAAGGCTGCGCTGACGTTCTTTGTCGAGGGTCACCAGTTTGGAGGTAGACGGAACAGAGAGTAAAGTCCCGCAAACCTCCGTTGAAAAGGGAGGATCCTCCAACCAGACGGGTGTTATGTCTGGTGGGCTACAACTGCCCGATAGATGATTTCGGGCTGTTCTATATGTTCTAAACGCGCGGAGAACTTTGATTGCGCGATGCAGGATTAGTTCTTATGTGACGTCATAGATGTCGCTACAATTTAATGCATTAAAAAGTAAATTAACTACGCGACCAGTTTTGGCATTATATGACCCTGAAGCCGAGTTAGAAATTCACACGGACGCTAGTAAAATTGGAATAGGAGCAATCTTACTGCAACGCGTAAACTCTTTCATCCTATAGCTTATTACAGTCGTCAAACAACACTAGACGAGAGCAAGCTACACTCGTATGAGTTAGAAACTTTGGCGGTAGTAAGTGCTTTGATTAGGTTTAGAGTTTATGTTTTGGGTAAATCATTTAAAGTAGTCACTGATTGTGCTGCCATACGCAGCACTATGACTAAAAAGGATTTAATACCAAGAGTAGCGCGTTGGTACATATTAATGCAAGAGTATGATTTTACAGTAGAACATCGCGTTGGTAGCAAGATGAGTCATGTTGATGCACTGTCACGCAACCCAGGTAACTCTAAATATCACGACTCAGTGGTTCTTGAAGTGTTAGCAATTAATGACGATGCATGGTTGTGTACAGTGCAGGAACAGGATTCGGAAATACAAAAGATAATTAATATCCTAAATAATCCAGAGACAAAAGATATTGTCGAGATTCATAAGAACTATACAGTTAAGAATCGCCGTTTGTACAGAGTAACTAATGACAAAGATAACGTTGTCAATTTAAAGTGGGTAGTTCCAAAATCGGTGAGATGGCAAATAGTTCGAATGAATCATGACGATGTCGGACATTTCGGTTTCGATAAAACGTACAGCAGGATAAATCAGATTTATTGGTTTAAAAAAATGAGACGTTTTATAAAAAAATATTGTAACTCATGTTTGAATTGTGCTCATAATAAGTTGCCAGCTGGAGCTAAGGAAGGGGAGCTTCATCCAATTCCAAAAATTAATAAACCGTTTGATACACTTCATACCGATCACTGTGGTCCATTTCCTGTCAGTAAAAAGAAAAACTGTCATATCTTAGTGATCATTGATGCTTTTACAAAATATATATATATCAAACCAGTTAAAAATGTTAAAAGCAGTACTAGTATTCAAGTTTTTACGGAATATTTCTCACTATTTGGAGTTCCACGTCGTTTAATATCAGACCGCGGCACTAGCTTTACGAGCAGAGAGTTTACAAACTTTATGAATGAAAAGGGCATTAAACACATTTTAAATGCTGTTGCATCACCCAGGGCCAACGGTCAAGTTGAAAGATACAATCGGACTATTGTTGATGCAATAACTACTGCTAATCACAACAAAGAAGAAAAGGAGTGGGATTTGTGTTTGCCTCAAATACAGTGGTCTTTGAATAATACGGTAAACAAATCTACTGGTCGTACTCCTTCTGAAATGTTGTTTGGCGTTCAAACCACTGGTATTTCGGATGGTTTTATGAACTCTCTTGTTTCGGAATCTCATACCCCTTTAAATCGTGATGAAATTAGATCGGAAGCAGACTTACGGATGCAAATAAGCCAAGAAGTTCAGAAAGAGCGTTTTGATAAGTCACATAAAAAACCAACCGAATATAAAGTAGGCGATTTAGTTCGTGTTGAAAAAGATATACGTACAAGCCCCGGGCACAGTCGTAAATTAATACCAAAATGTGTAGGACCATATAGAATTTCTAAAATTATAGGCAACGATCGCTATGAAATAGAAGATACTCCTATAACTAAGAAAGAGGGTTGCAAACCATATAAGTCAGTTTATGCCGTTGAGAAATTACACCCTTGGCTAGTTTTTAATCATGATGCGATGTCGAGTGATTCAGAATAAGAAAATCTGTTATATTTTACAGTATTAGTAGAATAGAGATAATGTTAAAGAAGTGAATGTAGAACTATTACGTTGATTATTGTTGTCGTAATGATTGTAACTATTTTATAAAAATGAATTTTGACAGAATTTATATTTAAAACTATTTCTTAAGAGTAGGAATAGAGACTAGAGAACTTTAAATAATTGATTAGTATATTTAAAACGTTGATGAGTTTATTTAACGATAGAAGTTATATATTATATAATAAGAGAGAATAGTGTTTATTATTGAATTTAAGAGTTCAGAAGAACAGTGGTTTCTTGTTAATGAATTTTTGATGGAGATTGTATTGATACAACTGTCACAAATAAAAAAATGTGGATTGTACACAGAGATAGTGATGATAATGATAAAGGTAGTGATGATAATGATAAAGGTAATGATAATAATAATGACATAAATGATAAAATTTAGATGACAATGATAAAAATAAAAGACGATAATGACAAATATAGTGATGATAATGATAAAAATTATGATACTAGCGATTATTAGTGAGTCGATACAGGTGAGAGTGCTTGTATTCGATGATTAGTACTAAGAGTGAGTCGATGCAAGCGAGAGTGCTTGTATTCGATGGTCAGTATTAAGAGTGAGTCGATGCAAGCGAGAGTGCTTGTATTCGATGGTCAGTATTAAGAGTGAGTCGATGCAAGCGAGAGTGCTTGTATTCGATGTTTAGTTGTAAGAGTGAGTTGACACAAGTGAGTACTTGTAGTCGATGTTCTTAATTTAAGAGAGAATGAGAAACTAATTTATAATAGTTATATCAGAATCTTATGTTTGTTTTCTAATTTTTTATTTTTCTTTCATTATTTGTTAAACGCGAGGCCGCGTTTGTCGTCAGGATTAGCCGAATGTTAGCATACCCACATAATAATCGACTATTTAACTAATCTTATTTTTGGTTGCAACACTATTTATTTTAAGTGTCAAACTTATTTTCTTATCTGTGGCAACCCTAGATCAATTTTTGAATAAAAAGGCGCGACGCGGTTTGTTTCGTTCTATTTTGTGCGGAGCTACAGACGACAAAGAAGGACTCGAGTCATATTTTTACGTTGTGGTATAGAAATAAAAGGGATGAACCAGCATTCGAGTGTATAATTCTTTCAACCCGTACCCGTAGATTAAGTTAGTTTGTAAGTTTTTGTTACTATTTTGGTGTACAATAAAGTTTTATTCTATTCTATTCTATTCTATAATGTAGCTCCAGCTGCCCGGACCAGACCACATCCAACTGGTTGGAACGAGAGATCCTCTTTGTTTCAATGAAGGTATGCGGGAACTTATATTCAGTTCCGCGAACCTTTATATGGATCTTCCTAGATACGAAGATTGATTTGTTTTTCGCTGCTACGTTTGGCGTGAATGAAAAACAGCTAAATGGTACATTATGATAAAAATAATGGACGTAAATCCTCAACATAAAATAACTATTATTTGTTGTTACTGTCGCCTCCTATCGCTAACAAAAAGATTATTGTTACATAATTAGTGTTGTCAAAGCATGTAAGTACACAAGTCAATGTAGGTGAATAAAGATAATGTCACCGAGATTAGATTAGGAGTACTTACCTACCTACTTACTGGTGACTAAACTGATTTCGTAATGTCGGGGATTAGGGTCAAGCTATCTGTGAAGTAATGTAACAAGGAGTTCGTGGCGTACCTGTGATAGAAGCGGTGTGTCCTCAGCACATTTCATTATTACGCACCTATAAAGCCTGCCTGTCTTTTCTGTCGGATTCCAGCGTACAGTATAGTCAGTGGCGTAGCTACCGAAAGGCTAGGGCCTTAATCCTTTTTGTACTAGCGAAAATCCTATTTTATTTTGACTTCGAAGGCGGATTCTTCCACCTTCAAAATAGCTTGCACCACTACTACTTTATTCATGGCAACTCGTTATAGTCAGTAAAAGTCTGACAGTCCCTCTGAAGTTATTTGCCTAGCCCCACGTAAAAAGAGGCCGAAGATTTTTTTGGCCCAGGGCCACTGAGTATAGTAGAATGCTGCATTAAAAATATATAAAATACTAGCTTCTGCCGGCGACAGTCGGTTTCTCCATACGAAATTTGGAGTGTCTGTTTCATCCCCTTAGGAGCGAAATTTCGGAGAATCCGTTCTTAGATGTCTACACCCTTTAAGGAACCAACCTGCCAAATTTTAAATTTTTAGTTTCTGAAATTTCGTGATTAATCAGCGAGTGGTATTTGGCTTTTGTATATATAGATTATATTTCAGTAAATATACTGGGACTAAGCTTAGTCTCAGTATTTTTACGTGAAGCGACTGAATATCTGACCTTTCGTCCCCATCGACCATCTGTTTATTTATTTATTTATTAAATACTCCATGCACAAACGTACAGCGGCGGACTTAATGCCTTAGGCATTTTCTACCAGTCAACCTTAGGGTGATGCAGAGATAAATAGTGGTAGGTGCAATAAAAGAGAGAGAAAAGGCGAAAAGGTACAAGAAAAGATATACTAATAAACCATAAATATTATACAATACTTATACAAATTAATAAACTATCTACAATAAAGTCAAACAATTAGTTCAAATCGACAATTTGAAAACATTAACGCTGTGATGACACTACTGCCAACTTCTTACGAATTAGCTCGCGAACTTTGGTTCTGAATGTTAATCGATTTGCTCTGTTCTGCGAGCAATGTGCCCTGCTCACTGCCACTTATGTTTGTCGATTCTTTGGGCTATGTCGGCGATGGCTTTTCTTGCATTTTCCTAAATTCATGATGGATAGACTTTCTCAAAATAAAACAACAGAATACAAACACTTGATTTATTACTCTTACATGTAAGTTTGAAACCTTCATTAACAAACCTTCAAAAAATAATACTCGTGTCCTGTTCACACCATTCACTCAATAAAAACAAATGTGAATCGGTGGCGCCCCTGGTGGCAGCATATGGAACTAATATAAATAAAGGTGGCAATAAAAGTCCACAGAGTAACAAAGTAGACAGAGGCACACTGACAATTTTATTTATTTTCATTTCAACGCGTGCACAACTGATCTTTGTCTGGCCGTGACAACTGAACATCACTATTAACCTTCTAACCGGCCGCGTCGGACATTTCCGACAAATACTATCACGTTTATTGCGCCAGGGTCGCACTTCCACGACAAATACTCCATCTCTTCGGCTCTTTTGTCACCTTCAGGCATCGAAGAGCTAAGCGAGATGGAGTACCCTGTCGTAAACACACGACTCTGGCGAATAGGACACGAAAACACTTAACGTAACAATCCGACGCAACCGGTTACAAGGCTAGATTAAATATTCCACATTGACTGACAGACGAATATGAAACAAATTCTTGTGTCTCTTGACTTAATGTAAAGACAATGTTCGCCACTAGTTCCATATCCACCGCTAGAGACGCATCACCGTTGCGCATGCACATACGAAGACGTAACGTCTCCAGACGTGGCGGGTATCTTTATATACAACGACAACAAACAAAACACTTTTAATTTATTTAAGGCAGACTTTGATGTGTAGACGTTGATTTGAAACTGCTAATCTACTTTATTTTGTATATAATTACTGTCAAACTGCCATATCTTATTTTACAGAAAAAGTTATGTGACTATTTACTGATAATTCTGGCCTTTGTTACACACACAATACAGAATTTACACTCAGGAGTAAAATAAAGCGCAAACTAGGCAGAGTATGAGCTTGACAAATGGATGTACTATTAACGCTTGTGCGACACGCTGAAGCTCGACATGTTTTCTCTAGTGTGAGATGACGAATTAACATATTTTAGGGCACCTCAATACGGGCAGGTTAGGTTAGAAAGCTAATAATAACCACGAAGGTTCGCTGCTTCGCTCCCGCCATAACCTTTGTGGTTATTATTTACAACCACCCAGGAGCAGGAGGTATCTTGGTGGGTAGGGTAATGTCAAACGACTGCAGCCACGTACTGTCGAACGACTGTCGCACAACCGTTTGTCACAGCAGCGTGTCGTGCTTCAGGTGTGTCGCACGAGCTGCATCCCAACTATGGTGAGGCGCAGTACAGGTTTTTCACACATCTATTTGTCGCGCTCCAGTAGTACACTCAACTGAACAGACTTATCTTAATATAAAATGTAAACAAAAACAACATTTTAATCCAAATGAACAGATAGCATGTCAGTACACCTCATCGTGGTTTCTGTCCTTGTACATAAAGAGTCCCGTTGTGTATGTCAAGTTGCGGTGGAATTGTAGAGAAGATATCAGTGAACCTGTCAGCAGAGAAACTGACTACAGCCAGCATCATTCTGGGAGAACGATCTGTTCAAAATGATTAAAGAAAATTAAACTATATCTCAATGACATAAGTTGTGTCAGAATGAACACAGTACTTGACAACCTAAGTTTTGCCCATTGAGTTTACAGTTTATGATTGTTGTTTCTGTACTATAAAATAATCTAGGTATCTATATGATGCTGTCTGTACTCTCGAATACAAATCGATAATAAAGCAATATAAATTATTATGCTTAGAACAAACCTGTAATCCTACTTACTAACTATGACGAGAATGGCGTAACAGAAACATATTATACATTTAAAACAATTGTTACGAATCGAATAATATTATTAAGCTCTTGTAGTGTAGGTACCTACAATCGGCAACAAATTTGATCCCATAGTGACCAGATTGTGTGATGTAGCTCCACGATTCCTAACCTGTATTAAGTAAAACTGGTATACTGCGGGAGGTAAATTATAACAGAGCAATACGACCGAATCACAGCTCACCAGTGCACTTCATGCCCTAGAAGTGGTAATCAAATGACAAGTCGGAGCCTCGCTTTAAAACAAACTACCAACATACATAAAAAAATGTAATATTTAGCAAGTCTATAAAGATTTAAATTTTTAAGAGGTAAGGCAGGTGGTGATTGTTAGAACTAACTCAATATTTTTGTGTAATTTTCATATGACTCATTAAATCGATTTCTATTATATGACATGAACTATATTCAGTAGTAACTAGCATGAGGGAAAGGAGGGAATAAATCAGTCTCCTAAGCTAAATCATAGGAGCGACAAGGTGGAAAAGTTTAAAAACCGCTGCTTTAGCTACAGTTGCTTGATTCGTACTTAACATTTGAAATAGGCTAATTATTCGATTGGTAAATTGCTTCATGCTAAACACAAGGAACACTTAACAATGATTTGGTATCAGCTATCATTATAATTATTGGTCGACGACGCATATTTATATATTATCATTAATATTACCATAAAGCTCGTGATGGCAGTGGGCCACTGTCGGTCATTACAACTATGACACGCTCACAGTTGGACTCGCAAAAGCTACTCAACTTCAAGTCGCCATTTAGAGCTATTTTCCAAATTGAATATTTGAAGCCTTTTAACCGCCTAGGTCGAATATATCCGACAAACACTCTCGCGTTTACTCGACCAGGGTCGCACATCCACGACCAAATACCCAATCCCCATAGGTGACAGAAGAGCTGACGAGATGGAGTACTCAGTCGTAAACACACGTCCTTGACGAATAGGATGCGAGAACAGTCGGTGGACCAATTCGGTGCAAGTGGTTAAAGGATTAAGAAAGTGCCGATGCTTCTGGCTTTAGTAAAGTTTGACAAATACTTCGAATTCAGCACCCAGAAATCGGGGTTAAATCGTGTGTTGTCGTCTGTGTAACTGGTTATCGGATATTACACAACTTCAAGTTAAGTAGCGTTTGAGAATCCGGAATACAAACATAATACTTTGACAAGATTTCTACAAAAGTGATTAATACAATTTTTATCATTAAAAAATTAATTTGATATGAAATACACAATTTTTATCTCAAAAATAATTTAATTAAGAACGATGGCACTTCACCATAAACAGTTCTGAGATCTTTGATGTAAACTGTGCGTTCAGACTGATTTAATCAAAATAAAGGTACAGTCAACCAAAAAGGTAAGGATACAGGCAAACATCATACGCGCTACATTACTCAAAGCCCAAGGAGGCCATTCATTTGTTATCTAAGACGATTTAAGAGGGAACGGGGTTCGACCATGTCTTATTTTTACGTAAGATCACAAAAATACGCAGTTAATAAATACGCGCTCGGATGCATATCGGTAAACTATTTCCAAAGTCACTGCGCCTCCCCGGTCGTGAACTAGACGTTACGTTGTTGCGTAAACGACAGACACTTGTAAACATTCAAAATGTTACTTTTAAAAATAAACATCAAAACATATATTCATATTTTTTTTCCTTTAGATTCTTACGTAATAAATATTAAAGAGGGAAGGAGGGGGTCACAAACTAGTAAAGATCGTCTAAATGAATGGCTAGGTGCAGGGTGAGAGCTGCCTGTATAGTTATCTCTTTGCTTCACGGTACCTACAATACAAATTTTAGAGAGATGTGCGTTAACAATTTTCACGACTTAAAATGTACACTAGGAGGTAACTACGAGCACTAACTTGTTACTAAACTTTCATTCAGAATCTAAGATATCGGAACCAGACACTCGATGTCACACACAGGACCAACTTCTAATTCCATTGCAACTGTTGTCATTTATTAGGGGTTTTACAAATGGTCATTGAAAAATTGTTTTAACCGTCATATAACTTTGATCCGAGGAATAAATATGAGGTTTTGTCAGCTTCTGTATAGATAATTGTCAAACGGTCATATTTATACCTTCGTTAAAAATTATTTGACTAATGAAAAATCTAAGACTAAGTATATAACGCTAAAGTAGTCGGGTGAGCGGCGCCGAATGTGACGTAGCTATCTTAGATTTTGAGTTCAAGTTGACTTACAGAGTTAAGTTGTTCGGCTGGCCGGGTGGCCTGGAGGCCGGATGGCCTGGAGGCCGGGTGCCCTGGAGGCCGGGTGGTCGGGTGGCCAGGTGCCGGGCGTACACTGCTTCCAAGGTGGGCCGGCACTGACTCGTGTGGCGGCGCGACCCGTGATACTCTACCAAAGCTCGAGTGCTGTCAGCGCGTACACTAGGAGCGAAAACGTTAAGCGGTGTCGGCGGAGAGCGTCTGCGCCACTACACTGTGCTCAACCCTCTCGCTCTGTGAGCGTACGCGCTGGCGCACTCGGGACCACGACCGGGCTCAACGCACGCCCTTGCGGACTCCACACGCACACGTCACTCGTGGAGACTATTGTTATCGTAGTATTGTGCCGACATGAGAGCAGACCCATACGATATATTTCTTAATTTAATGTGATAGACGTCACTATCTCCTTAACGCGAATACACTACAGTGTTCATCAAATGAAATCAACAAGCAAAACTATACAAAAGATTGATTGATTTGTTGCTTCGTCGACAAAAAGTAATTTTTCTAAAGGTCTGGAGTCATCCAAGTACAGTAAGTAAGCATTGTGATCAATGCTCCTTGTAAATCTCTCAATCGAACGATGGTATCGTTATACACTTTAAGGAAGCAGTCTGTTCCGCAAGGGAGTGGTCGCAGCTCGTACGATAACTCTAATACGTTACAACTGCACAAACTGTAACATAGCTTTGGTAGACATCACTGCACAGGTCAGCCGCGAGAGAGTCCGGCGATACACACACACTCACACATCTCGCACTCGCTCAGCTAGTCGATACACACACACTCACACATCTCGCACACGCTCAGCTAGTCGAAACTTCTGTGTGTCGTGTACTGTCAGATAACGGGGTGAGCCCGTAAGAGATAGCAAGTAGAAAAATCTGTAGTTTGTAATACTTATCACTTACTACTTTAAAGAAAAATCATCTAGCTACTCGTCAAGTTAGCCGGTACTAAACAGGAAGGCTCACACGCGCTGCAGATTATGATACCCGTTGCTTCACAATTGCATTACTTATATTTCGTGCCAAACCTTTCGTAGATGTAAAGTCTTTTCAAGAGCAAAGGACTCTTCACACTCGCTTGTGCGTCGTTGCAGTTTTGAACAATCTTGTCTAATGCTATACTATCTCTACTGACTTCTAGACTACGCGAATTTCTATTTTTAACATCATGTTCACCGCCATGTGCATTACTAGCAACCTCGTGACTAAGCTTACTGTTGGTACCGCTGCTAGCGCGTTTTACATCTATACGTACTCCATTGCTGTCTAGGAGTTTTTTATTTGAAGAATTATTATCTCGAGTATTATTGCAGTTGGTATATTTAGCATTAAATGGTTCATTGCTATGATCAGGGATAATGTTATGTTCGAATTGATTATGTTTACTAGTGATGTAAGCTTTAGTACGGCGTTTGGTATCTTTAGGATCGTTACGTTCTCTACTACTAGTTTCGTCACTAACCCTACCGTTGGCACCCCTGCTAGTGCTATCGACATACTCTCTCTGTAGAATGATTTTATTTAAAGCTTTATGATCCTTAGAGTTCCCTAAACTACGACAACGAGTGTTTCTAGCATCGCTACGAGTACAGTTACTCCAACCGTTGGTGTCGTCGCTAGTGCTGTCGACAGAATCTCTAGTGCTATCTACACTACGATAAATGGTATCTTTAGCACTGCTATGTTCAGTACAAGTCCCGTCACTACTGCGCCCTACTCGAGTACTATCGACATGGTCTGTCGGCAGGATGTCGTCGCACATGCTAGGTGGTGGTGTATCGTCGGGCCCCCCTAGCGTCGCGCCGCCGCGGCCCGTGCGCGCGCCCGCCTAAGCGAACAGCAGCTGCGGCGCGGCGTCCGTGATCTCGCACACGAACTGGTCCTGCTCCAGCGGCCGCTTGATCCAGCGTCCCAGCTTGGCCTTCTCGAACGCCTCGATCAGGCGCTGCTTGGCGAGCTACGGTTAAGGGAAATACAACCATTTCGTAACTTCTAACTTGAGACCAGAAAAAGGTAAAATGAAAAACAGATTAACAAAAATTTGTTGAGAAATAGTTCTATCATGATGCGTGTTACTGCGAATGAGCTAAACAGAAGACTGGTCAGCATAACGTTAGAGACAAGGGTGAGTTTGGTATTACCTGGTAGGTAGGACACATCTGCTTGGCCTCGTTGTACAGCAGCGAGTCCGGGTTGTCGGGCAGCTCGGGCGGCGGCGGCGCGTCCTCCGCGTCCTGCGGGACCGAGCGGGAGCGGCCGCGCACAGTTAGTACACGACTATGTATGTCAGATGATGCCACGGACGAACTGCGCGCCAGGAAACTAGTTGGCGCACTACAGAGCCGCAGGCAGCAGTT
Organism: Mythimna pallens; assembly: GCA_961205895.1. Lineage (NCBI taxonomy): Eukaryota > Metazoa > Arthropoda > Insecta > Lepidoptera > Noctuidae > Mythimna > Mythimna pallens. Next base: position 12,012,918 of record OY540854.1, read on the forward strand.
GCTCGCCGTCGAGTTAGGCCGCAGAACCGTACTCGACTCGTGTTATTCGGAAATAATTATTGGTAGTATAACTTTAATTGTTTTTATCAAACCATGTCCCCCCCATCAGGTGTTCTGTTCTATGGGAATAAAAACTGTTCGACTGCTCTGAACTTACTAAATAATCACCTTGGATTTATGTATGGATGTGGACAATTTCTGGACGTTAATCACCGTTTGAAACTCGCGACAGTCATTTCTTATCTACTCGGCTTTGGGTAACGTAAAAATAAAAATTCTGTCAATCAGTGAGTGGATGTTGTCATCAGAAAAGTGGGTTTGAACTACTCTGAACTTGGGTGTAGTCCATATGTACATCCAAGTTCCGAGTGGTGAAGTCTCTAATGTCACGTGTTATCTAAGTTCCCCAGTAAGTACGCAAAGACTTATAGAGATGATAAAATTCCATTCCTCAGTTATTATTCCAGTCGCTAAGGAACGTATTGTAAGGAGCCAAGACGTGATTAGTGACATGGCGCACCGAATACTTGTATTACGTTAAGAAAGAAAAACATTTTATGTGGCGGAACCAGGCGCAAATTTAGAACTAACAAATTATAAGTAGGTATATTATGTAAAAAATATGCGCCACATCCGTGCAAAATGGCCGAACGCTCAGCATAATGACGTGGCCATACGCAAAATGCGACGAGTCTACTGGCGCTGGTTTCCAGCGTGGGCCGGTAACGGTACGCGACGGCGAACGCGAAGCGATGCGGCGCGAATGGAACTAACAACTAATACTCTATTGCGGTGGCTTACATAACTAACCACGCGTAGGTACGGTGCGGCGACGAGCGAAGCGACGCGGACATGTACTATTTTTAGGTTTGATATTTTCGCGCGAGCTCTTGCGATGCAGTAACTTTTTTTTAGATAAATGGCGACTGAAGCGGAGACTGCGCGCACGTAGGACAAAACCACTTGCATCACATTGAATTCGCGTTCCGTACGGATCGCTTTACAATCGCTTACACGTAGCATCGTCCACGTAGGACGCCGCATTACGCATACCCACTCGGTGTTTGCTCGGTCAACCCCCCTACCATGACGTCTTAAAATTAAAATAAATTCGGTGTGTCGCTCTAAATGGAGCTGCTGTACGATAGCACTATCTCTTTTCCCGACGCCATAGTACAGGGGCCGGCTGTAGTGTACCTGCGGCAGCAGCGGCAGGCGGCGCACGAGGTAGTGCCAGCGCGCGAACATGCTCTGCTTGCACAGCAGCGACGGCTGCCCGCTCTCCAGCTTGCCCGTTGTCGCGTTGATCACCTCGGGCAGCTGCAACACACTCCACACTCAACATGACGAGCCACTCTTTTCACTTTCTTTAATTTTGAAACAAATGTTGAAAGATTATCGTAGCGACCGAGGCGGAATTCTCCCGAATCGCAATTTTCTATACATGTACTCGAAATCCCGCTCTTATTCCAACCGCTTTTAGGCTCGCGATCGACTGTTTTCTGCACTAGTGCGGTGCAGTGCGTTCGCTCGCCACCACCGCAATGGATTATATATCGTATCAGGCTTGATACGATGTACTCGTAAGGCCACACGTCAATCTGTCTATTTATTTCTTCGGAAGTGTATTGCAAAAAGGTCGTTTGATACACGTGAAAAATTGTCACTGCCGCACTCGGCTCCATAACACCCTCGCCTGCGGTTCAGATGAATTCCACCTCGGTCGCGACGACAAACTTTCTACACTTGTATCAAAATGTACTATTGCTGATCTTGGCACAGAATCAGCAACAAAAGGTAAACTAGACTGTCCGACGGTCAGAGAATCTTGAGGACGTGTGTAGCGACATGTATGACGCCGCATTAATACTAAAAATCCTGCATAGCGGATTTAGAGTTCTCCGCGCAATTAGAAAATGTTGAATAAACGAAGACGCTGAAGGAGGGCGCGCGTGCGGGAGTGCGCGCCGCGGATGTGACTGACCTGCTGGGTGGAACACCAGCAGACGCTGAAGGAGGGCGCGCGTGCGGGAGTGCGCGCCGCGAATGTGACTGACCTGCTGGGTGGAACACCAGCAGACGCTGGAGAAGGGCGCGTGTGCGGGAGTGCGCGCCTCCTTGCCGGCGGCGCGCTACGGATGTGACTGACCTGCTGGGTGGAACACCAGCAGACGCTGAATAAGGGGCGCGTGCGGGAGTGCGCGCCGCGGATGTGACTGACCTGCTGGGTGGAACACCAGCAGACGCTGAAGGAGGGCGCGCGTGCGGGAGTGCGCGCCTCCGTGCTGGCGGCGCGCTATGGATGTGACTGACCTGCTGCGTGGAACACCAGCAGACGCTGAAGGAGGGCGCGCGTGCAGGCGTGCGCGCCTCCGTGCTAGCGGCGCGCGACAGAAGAGGCCGCTGCAGGTGGAAGGGCGGCGGCAGCGACGAGATGTACGCCTCGATGCGCCCGCAGATGGCCCTGCAACCAAAACCACACTCAACTATATACAATATTATTTTTAGTATATGCGAAATCTGAATATATAGTTTGTTCAGAATCTGTAGCTGAATCGATTCCAATAATTTTTTCACCATGTTATATTTTTTCACGAAAATATTTAAAAAAGGGTCACAAGTTGGACACCACCGACACTACACGCAGGTCACGGCAGAACATAGCCGGCATTAGGCACCAGCGCACGGTTGGTGCGAGAGCTAAAGAACCCCTTAATCGCTCGGATGGCCCGGTGACCATGCATTTGTGCAATGTATGTGTAACCAGGTAACATAGAGGCCAATCAAGTATTACGTAAGCACTACGGTAACGGGGGGGGTGAGGTGGTCTTTGCTTGGCTTATTTTTGATGCCATGGGGGATGGGGCATCTGGATGGTTATTACGTCAGCAGTATATATTTATCTAGTTTAATAAGAGAACAATGTCGATGTTTCAAAATCACACGATAGTGAGCAGGCACATAACTGAGCAGCAAACATCTCAATGTTATTGAAGACTTAGAGGTTTAGTTTGAATTAACCATTTAACAATAATTATGAAAAAAAATTAAGTAAATGAAGTTTGTTTTGTTCATCTATTTCGAGCCTATTATTATTTCTAGACTTATTAAATAATAATAGGCTCGATATAGGATATCGAATAGGCTATCTCGATATCGAATAGGCTACTTAATAGGGGTTAAAGTATAAAATTGCCGTTTTTTAAAACGGGTTGCTTTGAAGTGTTATATCTTTGGATTGACTTGGAATTATAAGTTCAAATAAACTTTATATTAAAGGTACGATATTCTTTTAGCGAAATTAGGTATTTATTGGATTCTTTGCGTTTTGTATTTTCTGTAATATCGCAGTACTTGTAACTATTTTTATATGAAATATAAGAAGAAAACTTGCATTATTTTGTAATATGCGTTCTACCGTGGCAACAATGTGTCTCAAGCGGTATGCAATATTGAACGGTCTTATAACAAACGAGCTTATAATTTCGTGATGTTTCATGATGCAGTTATGAAATGTTGTACACAGGTTCTTTACACAAAAATAAGACACGTTTCGGGTCTCGCATACACTAAAACTAATGTTGTAAATAATAGGAGAAACTAACTGACCGACATATCAACGAACAGCCGAAGCTAAGGGCACTAGGAGCATGAAATTTTGCACAAGGTTTTCTTTTATGTCGTAGGCGAACACTAAGAGGTTTTTTTTTTTTAATTCACCTCCTAAGGAGATGAAATGGCAGTCCAAAGTTTGTATAAAGAAACCTGCTTTCACGCGGGCGAAGCCGCTGGCAGAAGCTAATTTGATATATAAAATAAATTCCCGGCACATTACTGTAGCGGGCTCGAGGAGTCGCGGAGACGCGACTGAACTGTCTTGGATGCCACAACGGTATTAATCAGAAAAGAAAAGCGGAGGAGCGGACACACATGATACACTAAGTGTCACGCACACTTGGGAAGCTGCTCGTTGAGGGGCTCTGACAACTGATTCTCTATTGTAGTCTCTAGTAGCTTGTTGTCTAGTTGACGAGTCCCAGGTGGGCAAGTACCATACGACACGAATCCTGCCGGCTTGTCGGACAACAGTTGTATGCAGTAATTCCAATGTAGAAGGCGGCCGCACGCGTGAGGGAACGGAAACCCTCACGCCCCAGCCTCCGGGATCCCGACCCCGATTTACAGCCATCGCAGGCGTGGGCTTGCGGCCGTCGGGCCGTCCGGACCAAACTCGAGTCGTCGACGCGCGTATGCGAGCTTCAAGGTAAAACCGTAGAGGCCCAGCAAGGTCGAAGCCTACTGGGGCCATGGTTGTGCGAAAAAGAACCCCGGGGTCTTAGAACGAAGGCAAAAAAGGAACATAGAAGTGGGTTTTAATCAGTAAAAGTCTGACACGCCCTCGCGCTCCGCCATAGGGCGCGTGAAGTCATTGCATGATTTTCCACCTAAAAAAAACACGTATTCAGGATAAAGCAGTTTGATTAGTTTTTTCAGACATCTAGGCGAATTATTCACTCGGATATGGTTACATGCTGACTGTAGGTTACTTGGGAAATCCCTACAAGAATAATATTTTAAGAACTGGCGTATAAGGAAAGGAAAGTCGGCAGTAGGATACGCAGGCCCCGTCACCCACTTAGCTGAACCAGCCACATGCATAACTTTATTAAGAGAAGTGCCACACGGGCATTGTCTGTGCGTTGCGTTGGCGCTGCGTCGTCTGAGCGGTGACGCTCCGTCGTTCTACTTACAAATAAATGTGAACGACATGTCACATGATGCGTTGGAATGACGGATGGCGACGCAACACACGTGCAACGCACAAGGATAGGAGGGAGACGAGGAGGAGTAGGAAGCTGCATTGAAATGACGAAGCGGCAGCGCAATAATTAATAGCATATCGAAGGTTCTTGCACATTAAAATTTTGGTATGTCACGAACTCGTTTAGTCAACTCCATTATCGTTCAAAGACTGAGACATCCTACAGCAACGCTGTGGCGTCGGAGCGCTCGTGAGGCATTGACTGCGTTGAAATTATTGCGCTGCGACGACGCAGCGTAGCCGCAACGCCTGTGTGGCACCTCTCTTAGAGTCCGCGGTCTGCATTCGGTCGTTGCGACACGTCCGCGGCGACCAGTTATTATAATTACTAGACTGATCCCGTGGAACGTTCACTTTGATTACATTAACTTAACTACCTTAGCTCATAAGTAAGGCTAAGCGATTTAGGCACACAAAGTCAATCAGGAGTAAGGACATTATAGATTTGTTCCAGGAATTCCAACGAGCATGCGAAGCCTACATTAAAGTATTGCAGATGTCCACAAGCGGCGGCGGCGCGGCAGGCTCGTGAGAAGAGTATTTTTTTTAATTTTTCAAGTATTTTTAGGGTTCCGTATCTCAAAAGGAAAAAACGGAACTCTTATGGGATCACTTTGTTGCCCGTCTGTCTGTCTGTCAAGACCCTTTATCTCGGGAAAGCGTGGAGATATCGAGTTGAAATTAAAACCATATATACAAGTCTGCGGTCCCTTGAAGCTGTGAAAAAATCAAACTTCAAAGTTAACGAAAAAAGTTATATGGCAGTTTATATCGCAAAAAACGTGTACTTCGACCATCTCAAGGGTATCAAAATTCATAGGGTAAAGCAAGGTCTTCTAACACAGGTATAGGAATAATCAATAAATCTGAAAACTGTAAAGTAGTTACGTAACAAAAAAAAACCTATTTTGTGATTCGGAAAAATCTTCGTAACTCAATTCGGGAATTGAACTGTTTTCGCGCACTGACGGTTCCATACAAACTTACCTATAGTTTGTATGGAACCGTCAGTGCGCGAGTCCGACTTGCAGTGGCCCGATTATTTTTTATTATTACGCATCATTTCAAGTTATTCAATAAATGATTGAATTCACCTCTTGATTCTCTTTCTTTCTACAGCTTATCAACCCAATCTTCTTTTAACCCTATTATTTTGCGAAAGGCAGCAGAATAGCTAATGGGCGCTGACTGGCGGCCTTTGCATGCAGTCTCGGTCTGCGTGGCCCTTTCCAGATGCAGCACATACTAATACAGATCCCTATCATGTAAGACTTCAACACATAAGTATACTTCTGCCCAACCCTTAGCATCCAGGTGTAGCATAATCAGCTTTATAAAGTTCCCATTGCTGGAACTCTAGCCTCCTCTCTGGAATCTGCCATAATCCACCACACGGGCTTAGTGCGGATTGGTGTCTTTGAATTTTTGGTTCTAGGACATGTCGGTTTCCTTTTTGAGAGCAGTCGTGATGAAATAAATTAGACGAAGTAATGCTCCTGGCTTGGTTCGAACGCGCGACTTGTAAGTCGGAGCTGTTACCACTGGGCTGGACTGTGGGCTGATGCTCACGTGCGGCATCCAGGCATAGTGTTATATTATTTCTGTTACATGTATAGCTGTCTGTAGCGTTAGCTGAAATGTGTAGGCCGTGGCCCCCTCTCTGGGCTCGGTTGCACTGGGGGAGGGTGGCCGCCATCACGACGCGCCGCCCCGAGTGTGGAGCGAGCTATCCCTCTACACATACTGTTCCACTATTATATTTGAACTTAATAAAATGTTTTAATTTGTAATTTAAATTAGTTATTTTTAGATTATTTCTGTCCAGCGTTGAGACAGTTTTTGATAGTTTTAGTTTAGAGAGTACCGTAGTGCAGTGAGTGTCAGCATGCAGTCGGTGGTCCCTCTCGCCTGCTTCCTCTCCATCATACGTGAGTAAATCATCATCTACACAAATATTATAAAGAAGTAGTTTGATGTTTTGTTTGTAGGAGGTAATCTCTGAAAGTACTGGTCCGATTGCTAAAATGTTTTCACCGATAGAAAGCTGCTTTATTCCGGAGTGACATGGGCTATATTTTATGTACGCGGGCGAAGCCGGGGGCAAAAGCTAGTTGACTGATATTAGTGCCTGCTTCTCACGGGTGTAAATTATAAACATAAATCTTCCTGGTTTATTGCTCTTTCTTTAAGTGAAAACCGCAACAAAATCCGTTATGTGGTTTAGGAGCAGTTGGCCGATGAACGGACTGACGCAAAATGCTTCTTTGTTTTATACTACGCCTTGATAAACGTATGTTCGAGTGGTACCGGTCGCGACTTACGAATGGTCGGTCGTGGGTTCATACTCAGGTAGGTATTTCAGTAGTTGTTTTCCCGAGCCACTGCGCAACAGCCTTCACGGCATGCACTTTACTGTCGCCAATGCGGAAGTAATCCCCGGGGCCCTAGGACGAAGGCAAACAAGGAACAGGAGTGGGTTTTTAGTCAGTAAAAGTCTGACACTGTCTCACGCTCCACCCAAGAACGGGGGATGTCATAAGATGATCTTCCCAACGAAACAAAAAACCGATAGCACCTTTATGTCACTGATAGCGTTTGATAAGAAAGCAAAGCATGAGAGATCTTAAGCCTAAGCCAAGTGATCAAAATATCGGCGACTAATCATCTGGATGGTTGGTTGGCGTCACGGCGGCGCGCGGCGCTACGGGTCGCGAGGTCGATTCCCGCACGCGACAAACATGTTTTGTAACCGTCTACAGATAGTTTTCTCTGGGTTCAGGTGTCTGTGTACAAGAATATTATGTAAATAAGCTAGCGAAACTCCGTAGATGCGATAGGTACCAAAACATCTTAACTTATTATTTCAATTAGCTTGGACAAGTCAGTTCCTTAATGTTTATTTTGTAGTCTAACTATTGTGAAGTTTCGCTAGCTTCTAAATTTCAACCCTATGTTTATTTATTTATTTATTTATTTAAACTTCATGTACAGTAGTGGTACATAGGCGGCCTTAATGCAACAAGGCATTCTCTACCAGTCAACCTTTGGGTTAAAAGAGACAACACTGTGGTAGGTGTGCACAATAAATAAATAACAGATATTTCAAAAAGAACAAATAAAATAGAAAATAAGTTATTTATAACAATAAAATACATATATATGCTAAAATTATAAACTAATAAATACTATGAAAAATATCAAATCATTAAGAAAATTCAATAATCTATGTTCAATCAATCAATCAATCAATTAATTAATGTTGTTGTTGTATGTATAATCTATGTGTGTATGTGTTGTTATGTATGTTAGAATAGAATAGAATAGAATAGAATAGAATAGAATAGAATAGAATTTTATTTTGCAAATATGGGTAATACATAGTTCTTAAGATTATATTACAGCTCAGCCACATTTTTTTTTTTTTTTTTAATATTTCAAGTTGACGAATGGAGAGACCATCATCACAACCCTTGTACAGGTCAAGAGAGAGGTCAGAGTAAACACGGAATGGATTGACGTGAAACAAAACAGAACGAATAAGAGCGCAAGTTGGCAGTCATCGAATTAATTTTAATTTAGTTCCGCCAGTCCATCATCAGTGATCATCGGATCACTAGACGTACAGCGGCGCGCCCCCGGCAGGCACGTGATGGACATCCCGCCCATACGTACGAAGCGTTTGAGGAACAGGGCCTCATGTCTGCTAATACAATAGTTTCAGAATGGTCTATCATTGATTTCATAATTGTTGATTTTGACAAGTTTGGAAATCTACTAATATAATGGCGTCATTATGACTTTCCAATGGTCAACCGCTGACACTCTATTGAAACAAATGGCACAGAATGGTAATCTCGTACATAATGACAAATGAATGTCTGACGTATGCGGTAAACTGCTAAAATTTTGACAGTTCCTTTGATCAGTGACCTACCATTAGAACGTCACTGTGCAGTCATTACTTTTAATTCGTTACAAGACAGCTCGTACCACAATTCTATTACGAGACCACTGATCGATCAATGATCAGTCATTATGAATTAACAGATTACGAATTTTTAGCAAAATGACAATGGAATCATCGTGTTGGAATGACGAATTTATAAAAATAGCAGACAAATGTATTGTGCGTACAGCCAACGAGTGGAGTTCCCTGCCCGTTTCCTAAAAGCTACAACATAAGGGACTTTAATTCAAGACTGAATAGGTTACTTCTAGGCAAGCGAGCTCGATCGTCGGCCACATCATCACTTGCCATCACGTGAGATAGTGGACAAACGCGAGCCTATCCATAATAAACAACTGGGCAAGTGCAAGTCGGAATCGCGCACTGAGGGTTCCGTACAAACTTACCTATATATGTGAATAGTTCAATTCCCGAATGGAGTCTCGAAGATTTTTCCAATCGCAAATTAAGTTTTTTTTTTGACGTTACAACAACTTTTCTGTTTTCAGATTTATTTCTATATCTATATTATATGACCTAGCTTTATGCCAATTTTCAGGATTCTGGGTCAACGGGAAGTACCCTATGAATTTTGATTCCTTTGAGAGTGTCGAAATGCACGTTTTTTGGGACATAAACGGCCGTACCTTTTTTTCGTTAACTATGAAGTTTGATTTTTTCACAGCTTCAAGGGACCGCAGACTTTAGCATATGGTTTTAATTTCAACTCGATACTGCCACGCGTTTCCGAGATAAAGGGTCTTGACAGACAGACAGACAGACGGACGGACAACAAAGTGATCGTATATGGGTTCCGCATTTTCCTTTTGAGGTACGGATCCTTAAAAAACCATGTTATAATCTTTTGAGGTTCACAAGGAACAGACGCGAACAGACGCGCGGCTACTGCAGGTGCGCGCAGCTTGCGACACGTCTCATTGGAGCGTTACAATCAGATCGGTATTAACATCATCACTATCGTAATTAGCCTCTTTATGAAACGCATTTCTTTGTGCCGAATACCTGGCGTGTGTGTGTGTGTGCGGGCCACGGCTGAGGCAACACGCCGTGATCGATACCGACTACTATGTAATGCGGCGCTCACTGGAGCAGGCATTATGCAACTATACTTTTTTATTGAGGCGGTAAATCATCAGATGACTTGATTCCGCTGTCACCGTTCTACTATCGGACAAGCCGACGTACGGCGAGTGTACGTTGGTAACACCTATACAGTCCGGACTAAGTTTCACCTCATCGTTTATACCGCGTACATCGAAGAACTGGAACAAGTTTCCTGCAGCGGTCTTACTGTCCGATTATAATTTAGGCGTCTTCAAGAATAGGTTCATAATAAACTAGTGGTCTTCATAATCAACGATTAAAACCCTGCTTACCATCAGGTGGGACTACACCCCCGGGAAATCCGAGGGATGCGGGACGCACGGGATCGGTCGTTATGGCGTCACTTGGGGAAGGTTGAACAGTCACGGTGGAGCACACGGTAGAGGTGTCTCCCACTTGGGCACCGCCGTGTCTTCGTGGGGGAGATCGGCGGCAACGATCTCTTGCGCCGGGCCTTGGTTCAGGACATGGTCCGAAGCGAGAAGAAGTGGCAGGCGGCAGCCTCCTTCTGAGAAGCAGTAATGCTAGCTAAGGAGGCTGCCGCACGCACACGCGCGATGGAACGGCCTTACGCCCCAGTCGCCGGAAACCCGATCCCAATTTCCGGCCAACGGAGACGCGGGATTGCGGACGGCGAGCAATGGGTAGCTCGCCGTCCAACCGTCCGCCGTCCGGACCGAGGCCCAGCCGTCGAAGGCGCGTAGTGTTTCACGCGCGCCCCAAGGAGATGTCAGCAAACCGTAGGCCCGAGGGCGGGAGACGTTATTGGGTGATTTCCCAACTAAAACAGGTGAGATAGTGGTCAAATGCGAGCCTATCAATAATAATAATAAAAAAACAAAATGTCTAACATGTTCAGTAGAATAGAATATCGTTTATTTACCAGTGGACATCTTTCGGCTGAAATGATGATGATGATACCTTTTTATCAAAGATTCAAAGAATTTTATTTCAAACTAGCTTTTGCCCGCGGCTTCGCTCCCGTCAACTGACTACTCTATTCTGCTCTACCCAACACTACTCCCAAACTCTACCCTACCGTACCCTACTCTACCCAACTACCCTACTCTACCCTATTACAATTTTTTTTTTTTTTCTTTCATAAGTACATTCTCCTGACAGTAACAAACACAACAAAAAAAGAAATTAGTGATATCGGTCCAGCCGTCTACGCGTGATGGCGTGGCCTAGGGAAAATGCCACCATTTCATGATATGGCCGGTCACATCATCAAGTGATCAATTCTAAGATCTGGCCTCGACAGAACATGGTCGTAGATCGCGGCGCCCACGAGGCTTGCTCACAGCATGGTATTCTTGAGCTCTGCGAGTGCACTCCGGTGAAGCCGGTAGTGCCGCTTGATTAGCTCGACTCACAGCCCATAATCTGTTACTTATTATCGCTTCCGCCTGACTTTACTTATACGTAATTTAAACATAATCCCACATACAATGCGATCCAAATAATAGGATCGATTTTGCGCCATGTTGTGACGTCAAATCGAAGAAATTTTTAAGAATTTGATAAACATGAACGATTCTGCTCATCACTGCGTCACTGTGTGAAGTGTCTGTAGTGGCAAGTGGAAGAAGTTAATTTTTAATTTTACTTAATATTGCATGAACTATAATTACTTACGTCAACTTGCAAATCAGATAAGATCTTCATGTACCAAGTAATCAGAAATAAACGATTCTATTCTAAGAAGGTGAATTGTTGCTAACAATGAAAATAGTTTTTTTTAAACTAATTATGACTTCAACCATATATTGTTAATTTTGATTAAACAATTATGTTTTTACTTCAACAACTAAGAGACTCAGTAACATAACGAAACAATAACCGTTATTGATAAGCAAATATAAGTTTTCTTTGCAAACCGTACTTTCAATCAACATTTGACAGATTGAGGTTATTGACTTTCCTATTGTTATTTGGAACGCGACGAACGAAGTTATTATGTACTATTAGTAGTGTTTAATGTATAATCAGGAAATTATTGTTACATCACTATTACATATTAAATGAGCGATAAACCCCGAGAGGTTTTAGCAGTATGGCAAAAAAATTTAATATAAATTAAGAAATTATGAAATAAATAAAGGATAATAATAATATAATTATATAGTACTGAAAAAAACATAAGTCGCGTCGCTGTCGGGAACACCTAACATGACCTAACTTGTTTTGTTCCCGACAGCGACGCGACTTATGTTTTTTTCAGTGCTATATAATTATATTATTATTATCATTTATTTATTTCAAGATACAAATGTCCTTTCTGGTATACAAACCTAAAACCCTGTATGCGAACGAATGACATTCCATGCCTTTTTAGAACATCACAAGGAAAATCGCTTTTACCGTCCGACGCTAATATGTAAAGTTGTGCAACAAGCTAACTCGTTGGACCAGTGTTATGAAAATGTGGAAAAACTGGCCGCGACGGCGCATGCGCGCGTTACGTGCGCCGCACGGACCAGCCTGTGACACCCGCACCCGCGCCTTACATATTCTATACATAAAATAGAAAACAGTATATATATATACAACAAAACTGCAATTTTTTAAATTGTCTGTCTGTCTGTCCGGTTAATCTCTGAAACGACTGGACTGATTTTGACGTCATTTTCATTGATGGATGTCACAAGGAGTAACTTAGGCTACTTAGAATTTTTCCGCGGTGAGGGGATCCAACTACGGATTACGTTTTCGAAACGACATGGAACAAAAATTAACGGGATTTTCATTTGGATATATGCCTAGTTTGTGTTATAATAATTAACTTAAGCTACTTATTATTTAGCCGCGGGAACGCGTTTTAATTCCCGGGGGAGAGGATATCTCTGAAATGGATTTTCTCACACGATTGTTACAAAAACTGGAGAGTATTCCTTAAACTCTGCGCGAACGAAGTCGCGAGTTATATATATATAAAAGATTTGTATAGTTGGACTTTGTTTGTAATGAATTAACTCAAGAACTACCGGACCTATTTTCAAAATTTTTCACCAGTAGAAAGCTACGTCACTGAGTAACACAGGCTATATGCTTTCTATTTTCACGCGGACGAAGCCACTGACAAAAGCTAGTATAAAATGTCTTACTGCCAGTGACATGCTTGGATGGACTTGGGGCCTAACGTTTCCGAAAGGAAAATATAAAACCGTATGAGCCAAGTACTTGGTCCATTCCGGCGCCGAATATGGAAACTGGTAGAGAAAACTACACAAGTGCGCTCAGTCTACAACTAAAAAACTGGGCAAGTGCGTGTCGGACTCGCGCACTAAGGGTTACGTACTAATTTACCTATGACAGTAACAGATTAATTCCCGAATTGTGTTACGAAGATTTTTCTGAAAACCAGAAAGTATTTTTTGTGACGTAACTATAAATTAACAGTTTTCAGATTTTTTCCTATACTTGTGCTATGAGACCTTACTTCATGCCAAATTTCAGCATTCTAGGTCAACGGGAAGTACCCTATGAATTTTGATTCCCTTGAAAGTGTCAAAATACACGTTTTTTGCAACATAAACGGTCATATCTTTCTTTTCCGTTAATTCAGAATTTTGTTTTTTTCACAGCTTCAAGGGACCGCAGATCTAAGTTTATGATTTTAATTTCAACTCGATACCTCCACGCGTTCCCGAGATAAAGGGTCTTGACAGACGGACAGACAGACGGACAACAAAGTGATCTTATAAGGGTTCCATTTTTTCCTTCTGAGGTACGGAACACTAAAAACAAAATTAAACATAATTTGATAATAATAACAATAAAAAATAAAATTGTCTAACATAATTTACCCATACTTATACACAGACATAATAATATGCATCTATTAGATCAATTCCGTGAATTGCTACGTAGCCGTCTTCCTCTCTCCTAGTTGTGCTGCGCCCGACCTGCCGCGGGTCCGTATTTATCTTTGTAATTTTTTTATACCATCTATGTAGGGTGCTATAGTTGCACTTAAATCTGTGTAATTTTTTCTTAAAAGACCATCTCAGACACTGATCTGGATGGTTCTCATGTGATTTGACCATTACACGTTTGCTGTATGGACTTTAAGAGACTTTGACCCCTGAGTTTGTTTCGGTGTTTCTTCTCAGGGTAGTCAGCTAGGAAACACCGGGCTCATCTAGTTTCAACTGATGAAAAAATTGACGGGTGAAAGTGTTTTTTTTTTAAACTATTTGCAAATTAAATATTATTTATCATAAGTACAAGATGGTTCCGCGTCAATGTGGTGTTACCGAGCAGGCAGGAGAGGTTCTCATGGAATGTTAGGTGTTGTGAGAGTTCACCGCAACTTTCTGTAATATCTCGCGGTTTTAACTTATATGAATAGGATCTGAAACCTTTTGCCATGTTATTGCTTCGGAATTATGAACCATTATGAAATTGAAAGTGGCACTACGGATGAGTAATCGAATGATTTGTAGTGATGGTGTCATTGTCGACGCGATACTAACTGAAATAGGTGTATGGCTGGCGATGATGCAGTCTGTGGTGTGAGCTACGCGTGGGGAACACTTTGATTATGATTGTAGGTGTGAGAGCGAGCTGAGCGATGGACGGGTTCCATGTGCCGCATGGCATCTGTTACCGTAACGTACCGTAAAGGGTTCTCTTTCAATCCCATAAATCATTTCTTTGGGTACTTAGCACAATTTTTGTTATTTTTGTCAACACAAAGTAGGTAACTATCCAAAATCGCAAATAGAAAGAAATGTTTTAATCAGTTCAATACTAATCCAGCTCACAGCATATTAATTTAATACATTGCATGTCTGATTTGTCAGTTAATGTAAACGCAAGTTTGACAAATAAATTATCTTTCTTTTTGATGTCTTGTTTGTGTGTAAAGTCAGAGAGTAATATGCCCCATCGAGTCGGAGAGCGATGTCACCTATAGACTCAGAGTGATGTCCCCCACAGAGACAGAGAGTGATGTCCCCCATAGTCAAAGAGTGATGTCCCCCATACTCAGAGAGTGATGTCCCCCATAGAGACAGAGAGTGATGTCTCCCATAGAGTCAGGGTGATGTCACCCATAGAGACAGAGAGTGATGTCCCCCATAGAGACAGAGAGTGATGTCCCCCATAGTCAGAGAGTGATGTCCCCCATAGTCAAAGAGTGATGTCCCCCATAATCAGAGTGATGTCCCCCATAGAGACAAAGAGTGATGTCCCCCATAGAGTCAGACAGTGATGACCCCCATAGAGTCAGATAGTGATGTCACCCATAGAGTCAGACGGTGATGCCCCCCATAGAGTCTGACAGTGATGTCCCCCATAGAGTCAGACAGTGATGTCCCCCATAGTCAGAGAGTGATGTCCCCCATAGAGTCAGACAGTGATGTCCCCCATAGTCAGAGAGTGATGTCCCCCATAGAGTCAGACAGTGATGACCCCCATAGAGTCAGATAGTGATGTCACCCATAGAGTCAGACGGTGATGCCCCCCATAGAGTCTGACAGTGATGTCCCCCATAGAGTCAGACAGTGATGTCCCCCATAGTCAGAGAGTGATGTCCCCCATAGAGTCAGAGAGTGATGTCCCCACCTGTCCCGCAGGACCGCCGGGGGTGCAGTACGAGAACGCGCTGCTGCAGATCGCGCCGGTGGACAAGGCCAAGTGCCCCTTCGTCAAGGACTCCAGCGACATCGGCTTCCAGCTCTTCACCAGGTCACCGCGCTTTTAATATTCATTGTACACCTAACCTTACATTGTTAGCCACAATGTAAGGTTAGGTATACTTAATGAACAAAGTTTCGACAGTTGAATTGTTTTTTGAAAAACCACCGTGCCAGTGCAGGCAATTTGCTGCAATTAGCTCCCACGCCTATTCAATGTATGATAACATCAGAACCTGATGATCAGGTTGGTCACCGGGCAGTCCACATTGGGCGGTCGCTGGGCAGCCTCGGGACCTTGTCGCTCCGACAGGAACCCGCGAACTATTTCTCGCTATAATTTATTACTAAATAGTAATAGTGTATATAATTATTTTTTTCGAGTGATTGTTGACAAACGTCGTTAGATATTCGTTCGGCTCAGGCGTATAGTCCACCTCGGGTTCAATGACAACGTTTGCCCACTTGTATCAAAAATGTACTATTGACGATTCAATTAGACCCGAAATATTGTGAAGCAGTCAGTAAATTGCAGTTGTGTTGCAGACACAACCCTACGGTGTACCAGGAGCTGATGGTGAACGACGACGAGCGCCTATTTGCGTCCAACATGGACTTCAGCGCGCCCACCGTCTTTTACTTCCACGCCTTCATGGAGCAGCCCGACGACGGCAGCGGGATCATGCTCCGAGAAGGTACCAACAACTATTGTATACACCTATCCAGCCCCCCTAGCCAAGTTATAACAGTCGGCCACTCCTTCGATTTCTTTATTCTGACGTCATCTCAACGCTCAGTCACGTGGTCAGAACAAAGGAATAGGAGGCGTGGCCGACTCGAGGCGATCAACGAAAAGATAATCGAAACGGTTGTAACTTGGCTAGGGGGGCAGGGGGTCTTACTATGTGTTAAGACCATCATGAATTCGGACTGAGAGAAACGAAGCTATACAGTACGGCAGAAGGCAAACGAGGACCCATCTGTGCGACTAGCATATGTTTATACGATATCAACCATCAAGATACAAGATTATTTATTTTGCTAAAACATGAGTATACATATAAATGCAAGATGTTACATAAAGTTCAGTTGAATCACTGTCATGTTTTGCCTTAATGGCGTACAAAATATAATTGAGTGAGAATAAATGTCATAAAATTACTCATACATACATTACTTAAAAAAAAATATATAATTAACGGCAAAGTTCTGAAATATTTAATGTCAGAAATTATTTGTTTCATACGTCATAGTCAATAATTCAAAAAAAAATTTTACAGGTCAAGGTTTACATAAGTCAATAAATAATAATAACAATAAAAATATTTTATACATGTCGGAGGATGCTCCCGCATCTATGGAGGACGTAGGGTCGCTAGTAAGCCGGGCTGGTACGGGTGGACATTATATACGTAAACTTTACAGTTCTGTCGCTCTTTGTATTAGTGAAAACCGCACTAAAATCCGTTGCATGTTTTAGAAGAAAAGACCAAGAGAAGCTGCGACAGCACTATTATGAGACAGCATTATTACCTTTTTGGAGATCTAAGTTTTCGCGACAACTATCAGATTACCGCAGAACTAATCCCTAATCCGTCTTGTTCGTTTGGCGGACAGCCTATATGCAGCGCGGCGACACGAACGTGATCATGGTGGACGCGCACCGGCTGGAGGCGGGCCCCTGGTACTTCACGGCGGCGCACAACACCTGGTACATCGGCCGCTTCGCCGCCACCTTCGTCGACTACATGGTCTCCCGGTAACAGAATACACTATTTTGTTCCTCTACTTATGAAAGGGGCTAGTGTCTAAGTAATAATAGAACTGCAAGAACTGATCTACGCCAACCTTTTTTTATATTTTTTTCGGGTTTGACATTCTAATGGATGTCCTCTGCCTTGGGGCGGGCAGTTTTGACTTGCACACTTGCGTCGGAGGCTGCGCGGGTGCGGTGTGATTTCTGCTGCCCCAGAATAGTGTTTAACTCCCCGATACGTCAAGAGCGTATGGCCATCCCTCTATATAACCCTCTATGCTTCGGAAAGTATGTGCTTTTTATGATTGCGGAACTCAATTTTTTAATTTTATTTTTTAACTTTAGTCAGATACGATTATGAATAACTTGCCATGATTTGTTTTTTTTTAGACTGTGTTTTTATTAGCAAATATTAAAGTATTGTGGACGTCAGAATGTTACAAGTCATAGAATTACTTATTAAACCGGACACAGGTTTAATACCAATTCATGCTGTATTCAGTAAGTTTGTAAGACAGATGAGTGTTTACGTTTGTGGCAGGGGCCTGGACCTGAACAGCACGCACTTCGTGGGACACAGCCTGGGCGCGCAGGCGGCCGGCGTGGCGGGCAGCGCGCTCACCACAGGTACTAGCACACTGTGTCACACTTTTCTATTTATACTTGCACTGTACACTGTACGCTTAGCAGATGGTCGATGGGGCCAAAAGGTTCCACGTACCGGAAGACTTAGCGTTGGTCTCCCACAAGGTGGGACCAATAACCAGGTCCACCAATAACCTGGTGAGGGTCGCGGGAATTCGATGGATGAGACGCACAGGACCGCGCGTTTAGCGACACTTAAGGCAGGCCTATGTTCACACACACTGTAGAAGGGATATCATATAAAATCTTGTTGTTGTCTTGTTCTTGTTGTTGTTGTGATTCAGTACATGCTTTTGTATCTTAAGCGTAGATTTTTAGTGTGTGCATAATGATCTTTTGAAGAAGTTATGTTCTGTATTTATAGAGCGACATTCTTTTAGTATGGTTTGCTTATTTTTAGTTAGTCGATAAAACGTTAAGGGAACGCTTTAATTTAGGCTCATATTAGAACTCTTTCAGGTAGATTAAGCTCAGCCGCATATGCAGTACGAAAAATAAGGCAATTGACAGATGTAGCCACCGCTAGGTTAGTTTACTATGCTTATTTCCACAGTATTATGTCTTATGGCATTTTACTGTGGGGATCTGCAGCTGATGTGGACTCAATTTTCATATTGCAAAAGAGAGCAATCCGGGCTATTTATAAAATGGGTCTTCGCGAGTCCCTCAGAAATAAATTCAAAGAAATCGATATACTTACTCTGCCTTCTCTTTATATCTTGGAAAGTATTTTGTACGTTCGTAAAAACCTAGGACTTTTTAAACAAACACACACACTTTCACATTTATAATATTAGTATGGATATCTGTGCTATAAGACCTTGCTTTAAATGGGAATCAAAATACAAAGGGTATTTTAATTCCCTAGAGAGTGTCGAAATATACGTTTTCAACACACTTGCGAAATTGTATTACCCAAATGGAGATTAGCTAAGACCAGCAAGTCATTTTTAGTAAACAGCATACGCTTTTATAACAAGCTACCAAAGGCGGTGACTGAACTTAGCGAGGGCAAGTTCAAAACCCATATAAAGCGTGTCCTAACTAAACAAGCGTATTACAAAGGTTAAAGACTATGTCGAGGACACGCTTGTTTGGCAATGACTGCTTCTGCACATGTGGCCCCCTGGTAACTCATAATATTGTGTACATCTATCTATTAACTGCTCCACATTTGTTGTAATATATACATTTTCTTTTTTCTTTTCTTCCTACACATTGCTTTTGCAATATTTTTAATATTATTAGACGCCAACCACCATAAATTCGTTAGTAATTTTCTTTTTGTTGACATGTCATTTATTGATAATTGTAATTACTTATTGTTCTTGTTTTTTTTTATATAGTTTTTTTTTTTTTTAATGTGAATGTGAGAATACCGTGGACTTCGCGAATTCTTAGGTTACTTCCTATTACGACTCACTTTTTTTTTAATATGATTATTTTTATTGTGCTTTTGGGTACAATATTGACTGGTCTACATAATGGTGTTCTTACATAATGTCTATTAATACTGTAATATGAAAATATTGTAAACAATCATTTTTTTAAAAGAGTAACCATGGAGTTTCTTGCCGGTTCTTCTCCATAGGAAACGACCAATTTGGAACCGTGCACTAGCTTCTGACGTTTTATAAGTGCCCATGTAGGCCTATGTGAAATAAAAATTTTTGACTTTGACTTTGACTTTGACTTAGGACACCAGTACAAGCACTATGTCTGCATATATATAGTGTTCCCTACTTTGCGATACACTATCATTTTCGATTAGAAAAAATTCATGGTTTCAACTTCACAAAGAGAAATATTACGTGAAGCGGAGAGCGGTAAGCGGTGAGCGGGGAGTGGGGATCTCGTCTGTCAGAGGCTCCCGCTAGAGCAGCACCTCGACACCAGCGACGCACACTTCGTCGATGGCATACACACGGACGCACTATAGCTCGTATGTCTCGCAGGTCGCGTGTCGCGCATCACGGGGCTGGACCCCGCGCTGCCGCTGTTCAGCGGGCTCCCGCTGGAGCAGCGCCTCGACACCAGCGACGCACACTTCGTCGATGTCATACACACGGACGCCGGGATTTTTGGTAAGATGCGAATTCCCCAGAAACACCTGCACCTTCCTCGACTTATGCGAGATCAACAACAGAGCGGTCTAGGTGGCTAAATATTGATCGAACCAAATTTGAGACAGATCGACACGAAAGAAGAAGAAAACTTGTCCGGACTTCTAGACAACCACTATCTATAATCATCATGTTCCTCGTGTCTTTGACGAGCAGTAATCGTTCGCTCGTTCAGTGTCACTTGCGATATCTGTCACTCTATCACTTGACGCCCTCGACTTAATGTAATTCCTGACACAATCCACCCATCTCGACTGAGGCCTCCCAGTCTTAGACATCAAATGGATTGCTCAGTGCTGCAAAGTTTTGGTGGTGGAGTGATACGATTCGGTTCGAAGCTAGATTCACTTACTGCTATGTTTTATTCATAACCGCTCTAAAAACGGCTCGTAACGGAACTAAAATAAAAAATTTGAGACATTCACCGAACTGCACCGTGGAGATTACTGCTCATCCCAGTGGCTGCTGTGGGCCATATCGAGACGAAGCAAGACCCAGATCTAAATGCGTTACTTATTATTGTTTTGCTATTCCTATCGCTGTCGCACAACGAGGGCAAGATAGAGTTAGAAACACGTCTATATATCGAAGCACGAGCTGGTCAGTTAGGTTCACTTGCTCCGCAGGGTACAAGGACCCCATCGGTCACGCTGACTTCTTCCCGAACGGTGGCAAGAGTCCGCAGCCCGGCTGCGAGCTGGAGGTCGTCATCCCACAACAGTTGCTGCTCAACAAGTGTGAGTACCGCACTGCTGACGTTACGACAGCCTCCCAACCTGACGATACACGCGGGCTTCACAAGTCCGTCATATACGACAATTGAGATCTGATTCCATGAAGCCACGGGCACAGCACAATACTGACCCTCCCCCACCCCCCTAGTCTTCTGTAGCCACTGGCGCTCGTACATGTTCTACGCGGAGTCGGTGTTGCGGCCGCGCGGCTTCGTGGCGAGCGCGTGTCCGTCGTGGAAGGAGTTCTCGCGCGGCCGCTGTGCGCGCGGCCCTACTGTGCACATGGGCGCCAGCCTCCACCACAAGTAAGAATGAAGCCGGGTGTAGGAGCGACAGCTTCTGCACATTGAGGGTTCAGGCAAATGCACCAGGGAGCAGCGCATCTTAATTTCGAACCCTTTCTTTTAGCTTGTTAGGGTACATCGATGTTTCAAAGTGGTTACAATGATGAATGTCGCACAGCTTGCGTTCAGTTCTGAAGACATGACGCTTCGTAGTTTTATTCAACGTATTATATCACGGGATTTATAGCATTGGCAGCCTATTACCACTTTACTACATTATCCGAAATCAATGTCTCACACAATTCGCACACTAGTGTCACTAGCTTAAAGCACAATATTGTACGGCACACTCCACGCTTGCAGGTGACGGCACGGAGCGCACCCGGGGCTTCTACTCCTACTACTTAACATCAAACACAGAACCACCGCTCAAGGAACATTCAGATTTAAACCAGATTAAACCGCTTCAAATCGGTTCCAAGAGGATAAAACTTGATTCGGAAACAAAAGAATTACATAAAAAACGTGCGGAGGAACACATTCAACCACGCAACTACTTAGACAAGAAGTCTAAAATACACATCGATGTGAGGCACTTCACGTCTAATAACAATAATCTACGTAAGAAGCGCGTCAAACGTAACGAAGTGAAGAAAGACAAACATGTCGACATACACACTGATGCTGCTACTGATGACACAGAATCAAAACAAGAAAGGGCGCCTATACTCTACGATGGAACACTAAATAATGAAACTACTGAAGTTTCAGAGAATAACACGCATGCTTACGATGAAATAAAACAAAAAACTCACAACGAAAAACAAGTCAAAAATGACACAACAAAGACAAAACACAATCACGGAAAGAAAACCCCCATCGACACACACAAACACACAGACAGACACGCGAAAAAGCGACAGAAACGATTCCTACAGCTGTTCAGCAGATCAGAGAACGAAGACAACTTCATATTCCGCGCGTTGAACTTCTTAGTAAAGAATCGTAAAAACGTTGTGCCGATCATAAGTGTGGTCAGAGATATCAACACGCTGGTCAAGAGCGGCAACGGAGAGTTGAACCACGTGACCAGGGAACAGAACCACTATGTGGGGACCGCGCCCCCGCCGCTCACGCCCCTCACGTACTCGTTGGAGCTCGGCAACGAGTCCCGGCTCACGGCCTTCGTCAAGAGGCTGTTCGGTCTCACGCCCAAGGGGGACCGCCTCACTGTCGGCAGCGGGTGATCGAGCTCGCTACAGGTATGTGAGCCATGCGCACGGGTGGACTTCACTAGTTAGAGGACGAATTTATTGCACTATTAAGTTATTTGGTAGTTTTTCAATAAAAATAGAACGTACATTTGTGATATGCGATGATTCTGATACGCCCTCTCGCTTCACCCTAGAGCGAGAGAAGTCATTAGACGATATCCCACCTAAAAAAAAACACGACAGTATAACTATTTTCCATCTTAGTACCTTTCGATGTACCGGCACTTAACTGGTTGTCTTATTTTCAATGTATTTAAATCGTGACATACGAGTTTATCCAGTTGTAGCAGCTGCATATTGCGGGAAATAAATCGTAATTTATATATATGCGTACAGACTTGCGTGACAGAATAAACAAATTGCCCGTACCCATATGAGTACGGAATAAACTGAAGAATGTCATATGACAATACTAAAATTGTGTGTGTGTGTTACAGGGCGCGAGGCACGTACTACCTGATCACGCACCGCGCGGCGCCTTTCTCCATAGAGTAGATTGTAATGTGTGTAGGTTTAGTTGTAAATATGAATCTTGTCCAATATTTACTGTTGTTTTATTTATATTGCTTGGCAAATCACCATCGTATAAGATTTGGGCACGCCGTAATTATGGCGGTAAGTCCCCTCTTTGAGGAGTGGCTGGAAAGGCAACACGGCGTCATTACCTTCCGCATGACACAGGTCCTCACCGGACACGGTAAGTTCGGGAAGTTCCTGCACCGGATTCGTGCGGAAGCGACGCCCGGGTGTCGCCACTGTGTGGACCGCCCGGAGGACACGGTGGAGCATACGGTGGAGGTGTGCCCCGCTTGGGCAGAGCAACGCCGTGTCCTCGTGGGGGCAATTGGCGGCGGCGATCTCTCGCGCCGGGCCTTGGTACAGGCCATGGTCCGGAGCGAGGAGGAGTGGCAGGCGGTCGCTTCCTTCTGCGAAGCAGTGATGCTAGCAAAGGAGGCGGCCGATCGCGTGAGGCAGCGGTCCTCACGCCCCAACCGCCGCCGGGATTCCGATCCCGATTTCCGGCCACCGTAGGCGCGGGCTTGCGGACGGCGAGCAATGGGTGGCTTACCGTCCGACCGTCCGGTAACCGTCCGGACCAAGCCCAAGTTGTCAACGGCGCGTGCTGTTCCACGCGCGCCTCAAGGAGATGTCAGCAACTGTAGGAGCCCAGCAGGGTCGAAGCCTACTGGGGCCAAGGGTCTGATTCTGAAAGGAAGACTCGGCCCTGGTACGAAAGGCAACGAAGGAACAGGAGTGGGTTTTTAGTCAGTAAAAGTCTGACACTATCTCCCGCCCCGCCCAAGAGCGGGGGATGTCATAAGATGATTTTCCCACCGGAAAAAAAAAACCCTCGTATAAGATTATAAATGGTTTTATTCTTAAATACAATAACAGAAAGTCGAAAAGTTACTAAGCTAAAATAGCCGCATTAAATAGAGTACAACAATATACCTCTGTCCCCATGCGAGTACAGTGACACAGCTGTCCTCACGCGAGTACAGTAATACACCACTGTCAACATGTGAGTGCGTGTGTTATGCTAAATTGAGAACTTGACCTTACATAATGAAATGTTCCGAATACAATAATAATAAATGGAGTCAAATTTATTTCTATCTGCATACTCGTATACATTAACCTAGTCCGGTTAATGTCGAAAACCACTCAACAAGTTTTTTTTTTCGTTGGGAAATCTTTCAAAGGCTCTTGGGCGGTGTGTCAGACATTTACTAGCTAAAAACCCACTCTTGATCCTTCGTTGCCTTTCATACCAGGGCCGAGTCTTCCTTTCTGAAGCAGACCATTGGAAGTAGGCTTCGACCCTGCTGGGACCCGTGGAACAGTACGCACCGTCGACGACTTGGGCTCCGTCCGGACGGTTACCAGACGTCCGGAAGTCCGCGCATCTTTTTATAACTTTGTGAATTCGCTAGAATTGTAAATCGAGTCACATAAGATTAATATTCAAAATTATGATTTAAAAAATAGTTTTTCTTAAATTATACCTGAAATACCTATTAAAAATGTTGGAAACACCCAAATACTCCGAAATATTTCACTCCGAATTTCAATGTTCCGATTTTTAAAAGTCCGAATTTCATAATACCTAAGAATTATAATGTATTAAAATTCTTAGGTATTGTATTAAAAATCACGAAATTTATTTTACCGAAAGTCGTAAATGCGATTTGCTAGTTTTCCGTATTCACGAAGTTATAAAAAGATTTTTATGACATGTGGCACATCACTAGCAAAAAGATAAACTAGAGATTTTTTAAGGAAGTTGGAAGACTCCGGTCGCTTTTTGTTTTTTTTTTTTTTTATATAGCCATGTAAATAGCTGTAACATGAACAGCTTTAATTTAAGTTCAACATTTTGCAAGTCAATTAAAAAAAACTAGTTAGCTAATCTCACTAATTTTAAATTTAAAAGTACTCTTATACAATACACATCTAAATAAAATTAAAGTTCAGAGTCTACGACTTATAATTTTTTTTAAATTTGTATTTGAATGAAAAATTTGGGACTTATTTTCATAAAACAATAAAAAATCGATGAAAAAAAATCCACAGGGCATGGGAAGTGTTTAGGGGTCTGAAATGATAGCAGATGACCCTTCCCGTAGACCATTTCAATTTGGCACACGATGCATCAAACACCCTGTATAAAGAGGACTACAAAAAGTTTAAGGTAGTAAAATAATATCTATCTTCTAAGTATGATTCATATTATCCATTTTATGAAGCGAACACTGACCTGTACATGTGGTGCGGATGCAACAGCGAGCCCAGCACGAGGGAGGTGAGGTACACGGGTCGGATGAGGCGCGACAGCAGCGCGCCCTGCAGCCCGCACACGCACCAGCGCGCCACCTTGTCCGAGCACGACATCGTCAGCAGCCGCTCGCCCTAAACAGTTCACTCACGTTATAGGAAAAAACTAGGCAAGTGCGAGTCGGACTCGCGCACTGAGGGTACCGTACGAACTTGAAGGGTAAATTGTGGTTTACGATTTATGACGTATTAAAATAAAACTACTTACTAGATCTCGTTCAAGCCAATTTTCGGTGAAAGTTTGCATGGTAACGTACATCATATAGTTTTTTAGTTTTATCATTCTCTTATTTTAGAAGTTACAGGGGGAGGGGGACACATTTTACTACTTTGGAAGGGTCTCTTGCGCAAACTATTCAGTACAGACACGACGAATCTATAAGGGTTCCGCTTTTTGCCATTTGGCTACGGAACCCTAAAAATTGACGTTGTTCATTAATAAATATGTAAAGTGAATATTCATAGAACGATACAATGAATATAAAGGGTCGGGAGTAACATTGGCCTGGTCTTAATAAATGATTATTCTAGTGTTACCTGCATGACGCCGTCCCACGTCTGCATCACGTTGTTGCAGTTCTTGACGGGGATGGTGCCCTCGCCCGACTCGATCTTAGTGCGCAGCTGTCCGCGCGCCAGTCTGCACACGACACGCAAAGCTATCAACTTAGGAAGTCTACCAACAGTGAAATTGAACGTGGTGAACACATGTAAGCCGAAAGACCTGTCAATGTTGTCTAGTTGGAGGATAGAGAACGTTATAATATTAATATATAGTTTTTAAGCACAAGTGCTGTCCCCATGTAAATATAGTAACACGTTTGGCATGTGAGTACAGTAACGCAGTGATATCCAAATGAGTACAGTAACACAGTTGTACCCATGTGGGTATAGTAACGCAGCTGTACCCGAAAGAGTACAGCAACACAGTTATACCCATGTGAGTATAGTAAACCAGTTGTACCCAAATGAGTACAGTAAATGTGTGAGTTTCGAACCCTCACCTGTTGGGGTGTTTGTCGGGCTCGGCGTG
Source organism: Mythimna pallens (assembly GCA_961205895.1). NCBI lineage: Eukaryota > Metazoa > Arthropoda > Insecta > Lepidoptera > Noctuidae > Mythimna > Mythimna pallens. The sequence goes on from OY540854.1 coordinate 12,039,137, forward strand.
GTGATGCTCGTGCGGCGAGAAGATGCGGCCGTCCCCGCAGGGCGCCGTGCTCACGTACAGGTGCACGGCGCGCGACGCCTTCAGCTGGTAGCCGCCGCCCGCCAGCGGCTCCAGGTCGTTCTCCTCTATCGGCTGGCGAGGGTCTGAACACAACATGTAGGCAAAAATAATATAAAACATCCATCGTTACGACAGTGTTATATTTTATTATGCCTGTTATTTAATTAATGTACATAATACGTAGCGAAAGGAAGTCCTCAGGTTTATTACGTATGAAATAGCAATCAGTAAAAGTTGAGCAACTATTAATAGCGCCAACATTGCGCGATTAATCGCATAACGTTATAAAAATCAAAATGATCTAAAATTGTTTGCTGATCGTTAACATTATCAGGCACTGATCGCTACGACTGGCGCCAAAACCAATCAAGTGACAATCTCTAGCACTCACATAATAAGAAAGTCAAGAGTCAGACACATACGACGAAAACTTTGTTATAAAGCAAAAAGTCTTACTAAAACTAGTGTGTGTTCATTACATTGTCGTTCCATTTGGAACCTAACAGGGCTCAACAGCAGCGAAAATTCACAAACCGAATTCAGCATAATTTTTGGTTGGCATGTATAAATACCTTATTCCTTCTCACACGAAATCCTCCGAATTGATGTGCGTTGCGAGTTACAGGCTCTCGACACAGATCGTCTTCCAACAGGTAGCACGCAGCCCCGTTGTATCCTCATATAACGGGGCTGCGTGTTAACTGTGCACATTCTTAACATTATCACATTTCACACTTGATTTCACATTATCGCACTTGTTATTTTCATTATCATTTTTTTACTGTGATCAATAGCATTTCATCAAAAAGTTATATTTACAGCTTTAAAGTGAAAAAATCAAACGTACATTTCTGGGGAACTGATAAATCAGCTCTAGCATAAATTCCTACACTAGTCAGTTTTGTAACAATCCTAATGTGTAATGATACAATAGCTTCTAAGTAGCTAACCAGCTAAGCAAAGTACTTGGAACCTATTTTTTAACATAACATAATCAGGCTTTTAATGATTCCACTGCTGGGAACATTCAAATCTTATTGCGCAATATCGCTATCCTGAAAAACTTTATGACAACCGCTTTCTTTAACTTATTAAACATTCCATCAAAGTAAATGTCATTTAAATAAATACTTATGTTCTTCGTTTTACTGAGTTGAATACACAGCGCCACAAAATGGTTAAAGACTAAGTAAACACAATGTAAGGTGGACTGGTCCACTCATATCAGTGTGGTGCCAAACATGAGCCGACATTGATCTCATCATCAATTCGACATTTACACATTCAAGGCGGTCTGCATCTGAGACAATGTTTGCTAAATAAATATCATTTATTAGATTTCTCGGTCAATTGAGTACCGATTTTGAAATTTATTTATTTTTGATTGAAAGGTCCCATAGAAATATTGTTATGATCTGATCATGAACTTCGAAGACATGGAACAGAACTCCTCATAGGATCATAGCAGAACTGTCGTAACAAGTTAAATTGCTTTATTTTTACGTGTTGTCAGTGACTGACTGAAAGAAGAGGGGGAATATATCTGATCTGATGATGAAGCCTGAGGTTAGGCACCGGAACTCTGTAATAAATTAATTTAATCTAAAAGTGTTTGGTATTATTAGAATTGTCATGAGATGCACTCTGGCTATTGAGGCAAAACTATTATGAAACACGGACTTCCGAAATTAAAGTTATTTTGGATTATACAGTGTTTTTTTTTTACATTGAAGAAGATTGTATTTTTTTTGTAAAAAGTTTTTTGTATCATATAAAGTATGGGTGTGTTGGTGCGGTGCAGCTGAAGAGTGACGTGTATGAGGTGGGTTTGTGTGCTCACGTGCTGTGGCTGTATGCGGACATAGTGACTCACCTGGCTGGTTGGCATACATGAGCAGCTGCGCGTACAGGTGTCGCTGCAGGCAGCGCCGCGCTGCTACCTGGCGCAACCAAACAAGCTCGCGTCACAACAGAGACCATCACTCAGTATAAACACCTAGGCTTTGTCAAGACAACGTAAAAACATCATTGACGTCAAAAATATTAAAGCTTCGGGTAATGTAATTTTCTAATTCGTTGTTTTACAAGGATGTGCAAAGAATGTGACAAGAATAGAATTGAAAAAATAAACTATTCTTGATTAGTGTAAAAAATTTAGATAATTTTGAATAATGTCAAAAATTGATAAACTATTGCGATATGATTTTGGGAGAATGTACGGCAGTGTCAATAAGTGTGGGTGTTGTGAGCGGCTCGTGTCACGTACCTCGGCGTGGCAGTCGTTGACGGCGCGCCCGCTCACCGACATGTGCTCGCCCGACACGCACTTGGTGCCCGTCGTCACCGCGATCACCTGCCACACAATACGAACATATGGGAACTATTTCATGGCTGCCTCCACTGTGTGCTTTGCTATATATTCTATACACGAAGGCGGGGTCCTCTCGATTTGCTAGTTTGGTTGCACATTGTTTCTATGTGCGTGCTCCGCCCTAGTGAGATCGAACGACTACTAACATACCAGGCCACTCGGAAAGTTTTACGAAATTTATTTTTTATGTATAAGGCACTAGCCACTTGTAATTATTTTCCCTCTACATTTTTTCGAGAGCCAAATCAAATTATAGTGTCTCATTTAAAAATGGATCTGCATCGAGAACATTTTCGTGTGATGATTTTCTACGATTTTAAATGTGGCCTAAAACCTGATGAGTTATTTGATCGACTTCAAATTGCTTTTATGAATGAAGGACCTTCAAAAGCGACCATCTACCGCTGGTATAGCGAGTTCAAGCGCGGTGGCCTTACTTTGGGGGATGAACAAAGGAGTAGTCGTCCTACGACGGCTGTCACGGAAGAAAGTGTGCTGGCAGTAAAAATAATAATTCAAGAAAACAGACGAATTACATACGAAGAGATTCAACAGACACTGCAGATTGGTTGGGGAAGCGTTCACAATATTCTACACGAACACCTTCGCGCGAGGAGGATAGTTTGCCGCTGGGTCCCGCACAAACTCACCGAAGTTCAGAAGCTGGCCCGTGTGGAGTGGAACCGTGATATGACTCAAAAATTTGAAGCAGGCTCGTCTCGGCGCGTTTACGACATTGTGATAGGTGACGAATCCTGGATTTATCAATACGATCCAGAAACAAAGCGTCAGTCGACAGTTTGACTGTTTCAAAACGAACCAACGCCTACGAAAATGAAGCGATCGAGAAGCGCAGGGAAAATTTTGATCGCTAGTTTCTTCACTTTGACGAGGTATCTGATTTCAATTCCATTACGAGACCAAAGCAGCATCAACGCCGAATGGTAAACAACAAGATGCATGCCAAAAGTTTTGTCTGCAATAAGCAATAAGCGACCGAACACCGGGCTCCGTATTGTACTGCTTCACCATGACAACGCGCCCACGCACTTTGCGTTCTAAACGAGAGACTTCCTGGACACCACGCCAGTCAGAGTCTTGGGGCACCCTCCTTACAGTCCTGATCTGGCACCGTGTGACTTCTTTTTATTCTCTAAAATAAAAAATCTGCTGAAGCGGATACAGTTTTCATCGCCGGAAGACGCGCTAGCAGCGTTCGAGAAGACCGTGGAAGAGGTGTCTGCGGCGGACTGGAAAAAAGTTTCGAAAATTGGTTCAGACGAAACTTTGTATAGAGGCTGGTGGAGAGTTCTTTGAAAAGATTTAATAAAAACTATTTTACCCATAGAAATTAGTTTAATAGTTTCTCAAAACTTTCCGACTGTCCCACCTATATAAACGTAAGCTCAGCACGGAGTCCGGTGCGTAAATCATCGTTTTTTTTTAATGAAAATAACCATATTTAGGGTTCCGTACCTCAAAATGAAAAACCTCAAAAGGAAAAAACCCATAAAGGATCACTTTGTCACGACCCTTTATCTCGGAAACGCGTGGAGATATCGAGTTGATATTAAAACCATATACACAAGTCTGCGGTCCCTTGAAGCTGCAAAAAAATCAAACTTCTAAGTTAACGAAAAAAAAGATACGGTTAAATGGCTGATTCTATTTTTTTTCTTTAACTTAGAAGTTTGATTTATCTCAAAAACCGTATATCCGACACTCTCGACTTCCCGTTGACCCAGAATCCTGAAATTTTGAAATTAAAGTCTTGAAATCAATCTGAAAACTGTAAATTTTTTGTTGTGTCACAACCAAAAACAATTTTTGCGATTCGGAAAAATCGTCGAAACTCTATTCGGAAATTGAACTGTAAACATAGGTAAGTTTGTACGGAACCATCAGGGCGAGAGTCTGACTCGCACTTGCACAGTTTTTATTTTACTATTCTTCTGACAACTAAAACTATAGAAATATTATTTAAAAAAAATATTGATTAATGTTGATATGTCAGTCAGTCTCTTCTTCTGTATTTAAATAGATTAACAGTAATAAAAGTAAGTTAAAATAAAAAAAAATGTGCTGATCGAATCTTGTAGCCAGCCTACAATCTTCAGTAATCGTGATTACGACAGGACTCGCGGTAAGACGCGATCACCGAAGGGGGACCAAGGCTCGACCGGACTGACCATGATCAACCAAAAGCACGTTGGATCGACAAAATTTCCGTCGCGGTAAATACCTGGATGAGGGAAGTATGGCATGAAAGAAAGAAAAACTATAACCCAGCAGTGGAGAACTGACTGATGATCATTTTGTTACTATTGAGGACGATAGCAAATATGTCCGTAGGACTCACCCTGGCGTCCTCGATGCGGTTGTGCGTGGTGATGACGATCCCGGCGAGGACCTTGCGCTTCGAGTGCACCAAGTCGTTCTTCATCAGCTCATTGAACTTCTCGTTAACCAGCCTGGGGGATAACGGGCTTTGTAATCCAGCATACGTCAGAATGAAACTTTAATGTCTTTGATTAATTTAAATTATTTATTTTGTAAATATTTATTACGTGATTTCAAATCGAGATCGAGGTCAATATTTCCGAGCTGAGTGAGAAGAAAACGAACCTAATAAAAGTGTGGAAGGAGAGGGGGAAGGAATAATCCTGCTCCCTCGAGAATGGTGTACTCATTTAAGTACAGTGGTCTATTACAGCAGAACTCCAGTCGAAATATAGATAGGTATTATATTTAAAATTGAAAGTATTATGGACCTTTTAATTAACAATTTAAAAAAAATTGCCCTTCAGTGCAAAATTGAATCGGTCTACGATTTTTGAGATTCGAAATTTATTTAATTAAAATTTATCTTACTTGTTACAATATGAAACTCTATGTATTTATAATTTAAAGGGCAACCATAAGTTTTATAATAAATAAGTATGTATACTCTGTTGTTGTTCGTGTCCGTTGCTGTACTCAAATGAGTACAGCGTTATGGGTCGCGGGTTTATCTTTCTCTTTTTTATACTTTTATTCGGATATATTATGAATTGTGTGACAGTATAAGCTGGATATATAATAATAATATTAAGGTTGGAGAATAAGTATTTTGTAAATAAAACACCGTCAGTTTACGTTTGGCGGTTAAGGCCGAACGCTGCGTTACGCGAGCAGCCGCGCCCCGCGCCCGTTTTGCTACGTAATAATACATTAAAGTTCTCCATCGACACGACTACATGCACACCGTTAAAGTTGAACTAGCGACACTGCGCAGGTAATAATCCGGCTTCCGCAACGGGGACCACCGCACATGATACACGCGCGACGGTTGCACGCTCAGGCCCCCACTTAACGCAGCGTTAGCTCTAATGGTTTAAAGACAATTTTAAACAAGAATCATACATTCGTCTCTCACAATGATTATAAAACTTTCAATTACTATTGAGATGAAAGATAAGAAAAAAAAGCATGTGAACATTTCAAATTTCAGTTTAAAATGAAATTTTAAGCTTAAGGGTGTAACAAAACAAATAAATTTTTGTTATGGCTTATTGTTAATACTTTATTATGTAGGTACCCACGTTATTTTTTATTATTTAATTTTAAACCCTTCACAATAAAAAAGTAAACAACAAATTAGTTTTACTACTAACTAATACTTGACTTGAGTTTTACTCAATCGTTTTGCTGTACTCATTTGAGTAGAGTGGCAGTGAATAAATTAAAGTCGAATCATTTATTTCACTGGGACCAGTAAAAGTCTCTTTTTAATGTCAAGAGTTACAGTTTAATACAATTTTAACTGAATTAAACCAGCAGATTCGGATAAAATAAGATTTGGCAGTAAGACCGATCCGACCGGTGCAGGGCTCCCTGTGGCGCCGCGGCCGGCACAGTGTCGGCGCGCCCCGAGCGACCCTCCTCCAGCGCTGCGAGCGCCGAGCGCGCCGCCGCCCGCTTGTTGTACTCACTTGCCGATGTGGTCCGCTAGCGTCTGGTGCAGGGCTCCCTGTGGCGCCGCGGCCGGCACAGTGTCGGCGCGCCCCGAGCGACCCTCCTCCAGCGCTGCGAGCGCCGAGCGCGCCGCCGCCCGCTTGTTGTACTCACTTGCCGATGTGGTCCGCTAGCGTCTGGTGCAGGGCTCCCTGTGGCGCCGCGGCCGGCACAGTGTCGGCGCGCCCCGAGCGACCCTCCTCCAGCGCTGCGAGCGCCGAGCGCGCCGCCGCCCGCTTGTTGTACTCACTTGCCGATGTGGTCCGCTAGCGTCTGGTGCAGGGCTCCCTGTGGCGCCGCGGCCGGCACAGTGTCGGCGCGCCCCGAGCGACCCTCCTCCAGCGCTGCGAGCGCCGAGCGCGCCGCCGCCCGCTTGTTGTACTCACTTGCCGATGTGGTCCGCTAGCGTCTGGTGCAGGGCTCCCTGTGGCGCCGCGGCCGGCACAGTGTCGGCGCGCCCCGAGCGACCCTCCTCCAGCGCTGCGAGCGCCGAGCGCGCCGCCGCCCGCTTGTTGTACTCACTTGCCGATGTGGTCCGCTAGCGTCTGGTGCAGGGCTCCCTGTGGCGCCGCGGCCGGCACAGTGTCGGCGCGCCCCGAGCGACCCTCCTCCAGCGCTGCGAGCGCCGAGCGCGCCGCCGCCAGCTTGGCTAGCTTCTTACTCGATCCTATAACATTTCTTATGAATCCAAAGTGAACCGAAAGTCCGTTAATCAGACGAGCCTAGACGAACCTAGTCATTGGGTTGAGGAGGTCCGATAAGGTGTCACGCCCTGCGAGTTAGGAGAATTGATTGAATGTGGCCTTCAGGACCAGGCTTGGAAGGAAAGGTCAGCCCATATGACCTTAGAAAATACCTCCAAACACTTTTTATTTCGCTTTTATTTATTTATCAGATACACCACCGCCCAAAAGTATCTGGCCATCCAGAAAACAGTATGTTTAAAGTTTTAATAAATTAAACTACTGCATATTATTTTAAATATTTATTAATATTTCAGCGCTCCTATGGTGGCCGCGAGTCGCCATGCGGCTCACGACTTCCAAGGTGTCTCCTTCAGCGGTCGAGGTATGAGGATTGCCTCTCCCTTACGCTTTCCGCCATCCCCATAGTTTTCATTACCTACTAGGAGAGGCATATGTCCAGCAGTGGACGTTTTCAACTGAAATGATGATTATGATTAACTAAACGGGTCCCAGGAGGTACTGCACTGTTTTTTTAGTAACGTTTTTTATTTAAAATACCTACTATTCGCACAAGATGCCCAAAGCCACGAAAACCATTCAAAGACTGTGTTTAATTGAAAGCACGGTACATGTCTCTAGCCTCCTTTACCCTTTCGAGAGAAAACCTAACGTATCCGATCGCAGCACGACTCACGAGACCTCTCGAACTCAGTTTTGTTTTCGGTGGCAACCGAAACCGAAAGTTCGGTCGGACACTCTTGTGTTCTTGAGCCCAACTAAGTCTCTTTTTATGAATTGTTCTAAGGAGTGGCTCCGGTACCGCTGTGCATGCCTTAAAGCTTGCGTCAAGAAGCCTTCTTTTAATTATAGATACATTGACAGGTTTCTCACACTACGCACTAAGCTTACTCTACAAGTGTTTGCTCTTGGTCTGCCGGGACGACGATTATTGCAAATGATTCCTAACAATATAATTAATATTTTGCCTTGCTATCTTCTTTTGTCTTGGTTTCTTCTGTCTTGAGATCTCTCCATTAAAAAAGAAAACTTTTATGTCAGACAAAACAGTCCATTAAAGTTGTTAGTAACAAGAAATTAACTTATAACTAATGTTAGTATTGCTTTGACCAGATTTATGAAGATTGATAATTATGCTTCTAGTCCTTTGTGAATATTCCTCGGTTTTACCCATTTTATTAAAAATATCATTAAAAAACAAGAAAATTGGACGGGCCTCGCTGGAGAAGCCACTGCATTTCCCTGATGCTAGCCAAGGCAAAACCATCTGACCCTCTACGGTAGAAAGAGCACAAACACTAACCTGGATGTCAGGAGTTGACGGGATCCACCGACGACGGAGTAGCGCTTCGGTAGCACCAGTTGATCTTACGAACAGCATTGTACTAATTAGGTACTTACTTTACGATGAGATACAAACAATGAAATGAAATAAATAGTTTAAAAAAATATAATACTTATTAATAGTATATAAATAAAAATCAGGTGACCAAATAGTTTTGAGCGGTAGTGTAAACGTAGCGTTTTGCAATTCATGTTGGTGCTGTAGTAAAATCGTTCATAATGAGGAGCACGTTGAGCCCTTTACAGGTGTTGCGTATGTTACAGATGTACACAACACCTGTAAAGCACAGACACGTTGTAGATAGAGCGACTATGTACAATGAAATTGAAATAATCGCAGCCAAAGCCGCCGGCATAAGTAAGGGGCCATTCAAGCATTACGTAAGCACTATTTTTGATGACATGGGAGATTGGGGGTCTCAATTTTTTTTTTTTTTTTTCAAGAGGATGTTATCGATGTTCCAAAATCACACGAAAATGACACATCATTGAGCAGCAAACATCCGATGTCATTGAAGACTTACAGAGTCATGGATTCGTGTGTCATGGATTGAGGACTGATAATTTGAATTAATATGCCAAAATTTTAAATGAAGTTTGTTTTGTTCGTCTATTAGTTCATGTAAGCAAGGGGGGGAGAGAGAGCTTTGCTTACTATTGCTGACAAAAGGGAGCGGGGAGAATCTGCTTGCGTAATACTTGAACGGCCCCTTAGTAAGTAAATAGATGTGTCTGTGTTACCGTATCCCTCGAACTTCTGCTCCTTGATCTGGCACACCACCTTGAAGCGCATGCTGTGGCTCAGCTGCAGCGGCGCTGTGCAATACAACCACAAATTACAAGACACACACACGCATTTAGGCAGGATTTCTTCGAGTGAAATTTAGTAGTTATTTTAATTATTCGCAAAATTGTTTTCTAGTGGCTTTCAACCTTTTCTTCGACCTTCAACGTATTCAACTGAAGTTAACATCGCAAAAGTGAAGGAAATAGTGACTGAAAATCCTCATTCAACTTTGAGAGAGATAGCCGCCGAACTTTCTGTATCTCACGAGTCGATCCGTACCATTTTAAGTAATCATTCGGGTATGAAACATGTTACCGCTCGACTAGTCCCAAAAGACCTGAATTTTCTCCAAAAACTCAATCGCATGAGAGTCGCTGAGGACATGCTAGAACGAGTCAATTCCGACTCAACATTCATAAAACGCATTGTTACTGGTGATGAGACGTGGGTTTACGAGTTTGACATGCAAACTAGTCAACAAGCTTTGGAGTGGCGCCTTCCAACTGAACCATGTTGACTGTTTTCTTTGATTATCGCGGTGTTCTGCACTCGGAATTCTTGCCGGAAGGTCAAACGGTAAATAAAGAATATTATTTGAGCGTTACGCAGCATTTAAGAGAGCAAATTAGACGAAAAAAACCAGATTTGTGGAAAGAAAATTCTTGGATTTTTCACCACGATAATGCGCCTACGCACAAGGCTATCATTGTGAATGAATTTTTGACCAACCAATCAACAAATACTATCGGGCAACCACCATATTCACCAGATATGGCTCCAGCTGACTTCTTTCTTTTTCCTAAACTCAAATTTCCACTTCGTGGCACCCGTTTTCAATTTGTAGAAGACAAAGGAGAATTCGCGGCGAGAACTGAACTCAATTCCGAAAACAGCATTTAAAAAATGTTTTGATGATTGGATTATTCGTTGACGTAAGTGTATCGTTTCTGAATGAGCATACTTTGAAGGTGATGAAATAAATTTGGATGAATAACAAACATTTTGTGTATTATTGATCTTTTCCCGGTACGTATATTTCTCAAGCAATTGAGAGATTGATATGTTTACACTTTAGCGTTATGTTATGAAATGGTGTTAACAATAAAAGGGTTCCGAGTTTCCAAATTTTAAAATTAAATATAATAATAATGAAATTGACGAAGTAAATTCTACTAAGTTTTTAGGATTAACGGTGGATCGAAACTTAAATTGGAAGGCACACATAGAGGTCATTAGCAAAAAATAAGTAACAGTGCATTCGCACTATATAAACTATCGCGGATTCTTAATACTGATGTCCTATTAATTACGTATTACGGCATAGCAGAGCCGATTATCAGATATTGCATTATCTTTTGGGGACATTCTACGGATAGAGATATAGTTTTTATAGTTCAAAAAAAAAATGCCTTCGATCCATATTTAGACTAAAAACGACAGATAGTTGCAAGCCATTTTTCATAAACTACAAAATCTTGACTTTACCTTCAATTTATATTTTGGAAATTGCGACATTTGTTAAAACGAATCCTAATTTATTTCCCCGGATGGCAGATGTGTTTCCTAGAAATAGACGTGACAACTGTCAACTCTGTCAACATAGATCTCGGACTGCTCTTATGCGCAAGAGTTTTTTTTGTATGGCTCCCATTATTTACAACAAGCTTCCGAATAGCTTGAAAGAGCTAAACTTAGAACTGTTTAAGAGGAAATTGAAATCTTTTTTAGCTAGGAACGCATATTATGATGTCACGGAATTTTTAATAGATCCACTTTAAATTGACATAAATTATTTGATTTGTACTATAATAATGATTTTATGACATTTTTTACGGATTATCTTTTTTAGGACCAACTGACATTTATTATGAATTGATATTGAAATAAAGATTAATTTAATTTGATATTTGTATGGTAATAATAATTTTTATAGTGGTATTTTATTTAAATTTTTTACTAAATTTTGATTATTATATAAATAGAAATATTCTTCTACCAACACTGACATTATATATATATATATATTAATTTTATTTTTGTGTATTTTAATGTTTTGCAATTTGTGTAATCTTCTGTCTATTTTAGCTCGCTGTCTATTTCTAATATAACGTAACTAATTTTATAGTCGAGCAGTGTATTCTAATGTTTAACGTTTAACTTATTTTCTAAATCTCATGTTTAAATTATTTTTAATCCTAAACACATTATTAATATTTGCACACCATGACAATATGGTAAATATGTTAGCACAACTCCATTGATTGTAACACCTTGCATACATTGTTTACTATAATAATTGTATGTACACTCATGTTTGAGCAAATAAATGGAATCTGAATTCTTAACTCTCTAATGAATATATTGAGAATACTGCGGTCGCATATCGCTTATCGCAGCACCGGACCTATCATTTATTGAAGTATTCCATGGTTTATCTCCGAAGTTCTTCATTAGATCTTCACCAAATCTAAAGCACTTAGAGGCCAAATCCTTCCGAACAAAAATAATCATCAAAATCGGCAAAAATTTGACCAAGATATTGCTGAACAAGATAAAAAAAATATTCAGAAGATTTGAGAACCTTCTCCTTTTTTGGACGTCGGTTATTTTCAGAAAGTAGTCATATTAGAGACTGATTCAAAAATAATAAAGACGCGTATATTAATGGTTTTATTAATGTCGTAATTGAATTTTTGTTCAATAGGTATTGAAAAAAAACGGTAAGTATTTGAAAGCCCTAATGCGTATGTACTCGCATTGTACTTAAATCAAACACATAGCCCTGCGTTCAAAAATAACCAGAGTAACTCTACTCTGGTTATTTTTGTACGCACGCGCTACTCCAACCGTTCAAAAATTCTTCGAGTTGTAACCCAGGGTCGTTCTTTTATAGCTCGAGTAGCTACCCTAGAGTTAACCGAGCGTAGAGTATCTACCCTGAAGACATCATTAGAGTGAACTCTAACCTCATTTCTGAACGCGCCCTGCGTTCAAAAATGAAGTTTAGCGGTGCGCTGAGCGATACTCTCAGCTGCTGTTTGTATGTGCGTCGGTCTGTTTCTCCGCTAACTTCTAAATTACGCAACGGATTCTGAGGCCCTACCACGAGCTAAAATGAACTATATAGAGCTATATAGGGTGTAAAGCTTGATCCCTCTTTGTCCACGCCAGACCTTTTAACACGTCATGGTAAGGCCCCTGATCCACTAAAAGAAAGAGTAATATCGAAGAAGAAAGAAAGAGTAATAAGAAGGTTTGCGTATAAAATGGCCACCCTCGCGAGGCTCGGGCGGGACGCTATGACTTTTTTGGTATAAACAAGTGACACTCACTGAGTTTCATCTGTTTTGTGTCTCCTATTAAATATTGTGAACAGAATGAGTTTATGTGTTACTAAAAGAATTATGAATGTACAATGTGGGTGGAGAGGGAGGGCAAAGAAAAGATGGATGGATTATGTGAGGAGTGATATGAAAGAAAAAGGAGTTAGTGATAGCGTGGCGGGTGACAGGATAGAATAGAAGAAAAAAACGCGTTGCGCCGACCTCAAGTAACAAGGGACAAGAGCAGGAAGATAATGATGCATTAATGACCTTACGTAGATGAACAAGAAGTCAGACTAGGTAAGTAGGGCAGGTGGGATGGTGGTGCCGCCTGGGTGTCGGTGGCAGTACCTTGTGTCTCGGTGAGCGGCGAGCCGTCGCCGAAGGTGCAGGTGAAGGCGAGCCCGGAGTAGTTCTCGTACAGCACGTTGATGGGGCTCTTGTGCGCCGCCGGCGACGCCGCGCCGAACAGCGACGACACCGGCGACCCGCTTTCTGTCACACACACATCACTACAGATACGAGCCCGGAGTAGTTCTCGTACAGCACGTTGATGGGGCTCGTCATGGGCCTCACGTGTGACACGCGTACGTGAGCAGCGCTCGCCGCTCGTGGCAGTGGTACTGACCTTCCTTGCCGTTGGCGACGTCGAGGCGGGCGGGCGCGGGCGCGGGCGGCGCGACGGGCGCGGCGGGCGGCGCGGCCGGCGGCGCCGCCTTCACCGCGGGCTCGAGGCACTGGAACTCCGACACTGCGGGACACAGTACCACGGATTTTAGCATCCAACAGCTGCGGCCTTATAAAACACCCTGCCACAATCAAGCTTTAAGGCCTGCGCTGAAAAGACTTTCGTCTGCAGAGGACAAAAATTCCTGAACAGTGAATAAAATGTCCGCGAGCACTTGCCACGGACTCAACGCACGGGGTATGCGGGCGTTTGTTGTTCGGAAAGAAAACTGCCCAAATTAGTATGAAGCTCTTCCCCAGGAATGCTCAGAATGCAGATTATGACATATCATAGCTTTGCTGTTACTTGTTGACTAGGCACTTGTTACACTCACCCGGGTACCGATGCGGCTCATCGCTGGTGAAGTCCTGGTGCGGGCTGGGCGCCGGCAGCACGCGGCCTGCGCGCGCCAGCAGCGCGGCCAGGCACGCGCGCGCCGCCGACGCGCGCGCCTCCCGCTTGCTATGGCCCCAGCCCTCGAAGCGCATGTCTGCTACCTGACGGCAAACACACCCACACTTGTAGTGACGAGACAGATCATCATCGTGTCAGTCTGCAGTCTGCTGCACACAAGCTTCCCTCAAGTGTCACCACATTGGTCGCTCCCAGTGCACTCCCGCGGCCTCAGAACCGATAGCTGCCAGGCGGTTGATTCCAACTGATTTCAACTGAGCCCTGGTATTGGCCGGTGGGAACACCTACGACGAGTCCATCCAGCTTTCTGAGCTTGGTGTGGCAAGAGTCGTAGCTTCGATCCGTAAGCTGGGTTTGGAGATAGCGCCTCATAAAACTGAGGCGCTCTGGTTTCACAAACTGCCGAGGACCAAAGAGCCACCCAGCTCATCAGTGACAGTTGGGGATACGCAAGTTTAGGTGGGTCGATACATAAAGTATCTTGGTCTAACTCTGGACGGTCGGTGGGGCTTCGAAGAGCACTTCGAGCGCCTGGTCCCCCGCGTTGGGAAAGCAGTGGGTGCTTTGCACAGACTACTGCCAAACCGCGGGGGTCCTCGGGAAGAAGTTCGCCGCCTCTACGCGGGTGTCGTGCGGTCGATGGTCCTTTATGGAGCACCTGTGTGGTCAAATAGACTCTCAGGTGTCCGTCGCTGCAGGACTAAAGTTAATAGTTTGCAGCGGAAAATGGCCATCCGCATCGCACGTGGATACCGAACGGTATCCTTCGAGGCGGCAACTCTCCTGGCACGCTTTCAGCCACTGGACATCCTGGCGGATATGGACGCGAGAGTCTACAATCAGATTCGTGATATACGCCAAAGTGGCAATAGCGTGCCGGGAATCGCTGTAATAAGGCTGAGGCGGCAGGAACGGCGACACGCGCTCGAGAGGTGGCGCGAGCGGCTACAGCAGCCGCAATTCTCGTGCAAGCGCGTTGTCGAAGCCGTTCTGCCGCACTTGAAGCCTGGCTGACAAGAAAGGAGCGCATCTCCTACAGACTCACTCAGGTGCTGACCGGGTATGGTTGCTTCGGTGAGTACCTGAACAGAATGGGCGAGAGGCCACAGCAAATTGCCACCATTGCGGCAGCAATTCGGATTCAGCACAGCACACGCTGGAAGACTGTCCAGCGTGGGCCACTGAACGACAAGTCCTGGTCGCCAGGATTGGGCGAGATCTGTCTCTGCCAGCAGTAGTGAGGGCTATGCTGGCGGAGTCAGAAAATTGGAGGGAAGTTGCTTCCTTCTGTGAGACGGTGATGGTTCAGAAGGAGGCCGCTGAGCGAGATCGTGAAAGAGCCGATCCCACTCGGAGAAGAAGGCGTCGGGGAGGCAACCGCCCTGATGCTTAACACGCCGAAACCCTGCTTGCATCATCCAATACAAGTGGGACTTTGGAACCAAGGGCGCTCAGAGTGGGGACTCTGTTCGTCTATCCAGTGATTCCAGGGAAGACGGTGGCACAGTGATCACGTGCTGCCGTACACAGTGAGGTTCAGGGGAGACCGTTATACAGTCTCCTCAGGGATGTGCCGAATCAGGCGTTGCACAGAGGGGGTTCCGGAATGGTCTTTTGAGAGGTAACGGGGCCCCTTCTACGTGTTGATGGTGATCACCGAGGTGGTTTTAGTGAGGTAAAAATCCCACACTCCCCGGACTTATCCCCAAAGTCCAGGCGCCTTTTGAAGGTTTCCCCTCGAAAACAAAAAAAAAAGGCAAATTATTCCAGTCCTTCGATGTACGCGGTATAAACGACGAAGCGAAACGCTTAGTCCGGACCGTTGAAGTTTCAACAACGTAAGGGTGGATACTCGCCGTAGGTCGGGTTGTCCGATGGTAGAAAGGAGATGGCGGAATCAAGTCATGCAATTCCCGCGCACACTCCCCAAAATGCAGCCTGTAAAATACCGATAGGCTGTCTACCCTGCGCCTGTGCTCGAGGCTTTGTAGATTGGACTTAACTAAATCTGGATCCCCAATTAGCCTCTTCGCACGCCTTTCCACTGAGTCCAAAGCCGCTAGATGGTATTTTGCAGCACCAGCCCATATGTGGCTGCAGTTCTCCACACACGATCAGACCTGTGCTTTGTATATAACATTAGAAGCTGAACACGTGTAGCGAACTAAAAAATTTCGATGTTTCTGATTTTAGTAATAAGTATTTGAGTATGTTATATATGTCTATATAAATATACGCGTATCGGGAACGATACGCGTACATAATATTTTTATCGTGTTTCGTATGATTTACAAGTTATTAGGGTTTGAAGATTTGACGAACTCTCAGGGATGCGCTACTTCGAATGTCATTATCCAGCTTAAGGAAGTTGAAATTAAATAAATGAAGCAATGGATTTTATTCTTCATTTAATGAGGTTTTTAAATAAATATTCTATAAAGAAAAAAAAAATTGTAGAAACAAATCAGTTTAATTTTTTTAAATATTCACAAACTTGGACTACTTTAATCATTTCATTTTCTATGTAATTAAAGCTCTCAGTGTTAACATATCGCTCGCTAAGTTTCACAATGGATTTAAAAGTCGTTTAGGAGCCACATCGATTACAGTGGGGGAGGTTGACGCTTATACAAAAACGCCACCATGTCAGTCCGACTTCAGGACCAGACCTTGGCTCCGATCCTCTTGCAGCGGGGTGTGAGGCAAGGAGACGCCATTTCTTCGAAACTGTTCAAATGATCAAGCCGTTCGTCGTACGGATTATGACAGATGACGTCATCGTAAATAGCCCAGCGAAAGCGCGCGTTTATAGGTAACCGTTCAGAAAAATTTCATAAATCCACCATTTCTTGACGGATTTTAATAATTTAAAAATTAAATGCTCAGTAAATTATCACACATACGATGTACTTAGTAAAAATGGGATTTGCTATTATGTGATTGATCCTCATTATGAAATCAATGATAGACCATTCTGACACTATTATTATAATTTATATTATATTACTCAAGTCTGCTATTATATATATAATATATCTGATATTATATATATAATAGCAGACTTGAGGCCCTGGTCAGGGTCGCGGGAAACCGATGTATGCGAGATGCACAGGAATGGTCGTTGTGGCGTCGCTTGGAGGAGACCTAAGTCCTACAGTGGACGTCTTTCGGCTGAAATGATAATGATGAATGTGGTCTGCTCAGTGCCTTAGCTTCAAAAGATACAAGTGTTGCAACATGATTAGGGGAATAGGTAAGTAATAGTAGAGACATGTCGAAAGTATTTCCGATAGTAGTACTTACAGTGACGGCGACGTGGAAGCTGGGGCAGTGCGCCGGCCCGCCCTGGCGCAGCACGCTGTAGGCGACGCGCACGCCCAGCTCGTTGAGCGCCGACACCGGCGACTTGCCGCCCGACTCCACCGCGTCCGCGGCTGCCGCCAGCGTCTGCAAACATGACATGCTACGAGTGCCACCTTCAGCGTGTGACCAACGGCCTGGGACAAAACAAAACTGGGGCCCCTTTAATTACCTACATGGGAAATCATCAAGTAACCTCTCCCGCTCTGGATGGAGCGCGAGTGAGTGGCAAACTTTTACTGAGTAAAACGAGTTGCCATCATTATAAAATAATCAACAAAAAGTTGCAACACTATTTTATTTTGTTATATTAGAAGTTGGGAATTTTATTTTGGTAGTCTAGGAGGTTTGCTAATCAGGTTTTGGAGGCCCCCCGAGCCTGGGGGCACCGGGGCACTGCCCCTCAGTGGGCCCACGTAGGTACGTCGATCTGGGCGCGTCGCTCTCCATACATTTTATGTAGCAACTAAACTTGTAGAGCAACATTAGACCCACGCCACGCGACGCGACGCGCCCCCTAGTACAATTTAGGGATCACCCGCGTGTGCTTCGCCTTGCTTTTGATTTTTTTTTACGTTTTGAAGATTCCGTACTTCAATAGGAAAAAACGGAACCCTTATGGGATTACTTTGTTGTCCGTCTGTCTGTCTGTCTGCCTGTCAAGACCCTTTATCTCGGGAACGATTTTAAATAACGGTTTTAATTTTAACAAACAGCTAAGGTCTGCAGTCCCTTGAAGCTGTGAAAAAATCAAACTTCTGAGTTAACGAAAATAAATGAAACGGCCGTTTATGTCGCAAAAAACCCTTTCAAGAGAATCAAAATTCATAGGGTACTTCCCGTTGGCCTATAATCCTGAAATTTGGCATGAAGCAAGGTCTCATAGCACAACTATACTCATAAATATGTAGTTACGTAACAAAAAATGAACTTTTTTGCGATACTTCGTAACTCAATTCGGGAATTGAACTGTTTTCATTGTTTCAATATGAAACCTTCTGTATCGCTGCGTCAAACACCCTGACAAAATGTTCAGGCAAGTAACAGAATTACCAAAATGTGGGAAAATTTGTGGACTTGTTGACAGATTAAGACTTTGAAATCTTCATAGAAACATGAGAGTTGTTCCATGAGCTGTAGTGGTAGCACTTGAACTACGTACTGACCTGCAGGTTCCACTTGAAGCCGCTGCCAACGCGGATGGAGGGCGCGGGGCGCTTCGCGGGCGGCTCGCCGTCTGGAACACGAGGAGCGCACGTACAGACGTTATGCTAGCTCAACTCTCGTGAGGTTAGACGACGGAGCGCGCGAGTAGTCGGGGTCCGCGCGTCACATCGCCGCGCCTCGCTTCATCTCGAACCGGTTTTTTTTCCTCGCCTCGCTTAATATTCGAACCTCGCCTCGTCTGACTTCGACGAGAGTGAAGAGCTAGCATTACAAGTAACTGGTTGACGAACAGCGATAAGACTCTACAAGCTAGCGCGGCGATTGCAGAGCCACTGGAATCGTATAGCCAATCTAGTGTGATCCTAATGCTTTGTGCTTGATATCATTGTCACTATACCTAATGTTCACATTTCAGCGCCTTCTAATTGACTGTTATAGTAATAATAATATAATAATAATAATAATATTCACACAACTGACACACAACGCCGTCTAGTCCCAAGCTAAGCAGAGCTTGTGTTATGAGTACTAGACAACTGATAAACATACTTAAATATTTCTAAATACATACTAATGATTAATGATTGTGTTCATCACAAAAACATTTGTCCTGGGCGGGAATCGAACCCACGACCTCCGGCATAGAAGTCAGGGCCACTAACCACTAGACCAACAGGCCAGTCTAAATAGTGTAGTTACACAATATCATCCAGTCCTATATAGCGCTGGATTACTGTACTGGAATGGGAACCGGCCAATATATATAGCTGTCGCGTCGGTGGATTCTCACTAGAAATGTCATCAGATTGAAGATTTCGGCTGTTGCGGCTGTACAGTACATCCACGCTGGCAGAGGCAGTATATTTTCCGAATAAACCTAACGGTTGTATCAAACTGAATGGAGCACGCACAATATCTTTAATCATTTTTATATCAAAACTTCTAGCAGTTAGCTTGGCCGGTCTTCAAGGCGGGTTCGGCACAGGGCGATATAATCAGGGACAGGTCGCCAGAATCTACTTACAGAGCAAACAAATGATTTTGTAACAATTTCAACAATTAACGAAGGGTACGTATCATCAATCCGAGCGAAATTTCACAAAAACAGTTTGTGTCAATTAATTTAAAGATACTGAGCTCTTAACGCGATCCATTTAACGACCTAAACTGAACTGTTAAAGGAGTTATATAGGCAGTATAGCTCCATCCGTCTTCCTCGCTCGAACGCCGGACATTTTACACGTCATTCATGGTAAAGTCCCTGGTGGAACACAGCTGAAAGTTTTGACAGATCCTTACATTGTCACTATTTGATGTAGCTACCCATATTTAGAAAATACTCATCGTAATAACTTTAAAGTATAATGGATTATATTTTGAAAGTAGCTACTCTCTTGTTTTATGGATTACCTAGTAGAATAAGCGTGATTGTGATGTTCAACGAATGCAGAACAGAATGTGTGAGGTGCGCGGTACGTTACCTTCGCTGGGGTTGGCGTGGCACACCATCGCGACGGGCTCGCACATTCACGTCACTGCACGGCTTGCTGAGCAGCTGTTTATTAATGTTGCGACACCAGCAACGCCTGCACACCACTACTCAATTCTTGAATATCTCACAAACGGCAAGGCGACGCGCGCGCGCTGCTCTCCTGAACTTTACTGAGCCGTTGTGCGAGTACCCGCAGTTTAGCTCATATTAATTTGTTTTTTTTTTGTTATTGTTTCGCCTTGGATACCCCCTCCTTTAAGCCATGTTTTCGTATGAATAGTTTATTTGTTTTCCATTAAACTAAGGATGTACAAATTCTATTGTCAATACAATTTGTTTAAGCAGTATTTGGCAGCAAATGTACCTACCTATCAGGTTAACCTTCTCAGTAAACTTCGCTGAGGTAGCCAATACTACATTTATTCCTAAGTTTCTTTTACATGTCCAGTAAAAATAACTATCACTGTATGGACACTGGTCTGGAAATAAACATATTGAACTGAATACTACAACAAAATTCTCAGCTCCATTTTGCCGAGATCGCGCCTGTTTCAATGAATTCACATATTGTCCAGTTCCGCAGACACTTGAGATACAAAACTCCACCAATTTTACATCACAACATCCACTAGGAATCAATTTTGAGAATAATTAAAACAGCCACTGAATTTAACTCGATGAAATCCCGCCAAAACTCCACATTTGATAATGTGCAGGTGTGCCGCAGATTACAATATCAATATTTTTTATAGGATCGAGATTGAGGCAGGTTTGTGATCGTACTGTATGACGCTAAAATTATATGTTCATCAGCAACATAGCTACTACAACTTGAACGTCGATAACACTTCAGAAATATTATATTTATTTCGTATAGCTGAGCGATCCCGAGCGATTATGGCTCAATGACAAGTATTGAGACTGAACAGTGTAGGTAATATTATTTTTTAAATACAAAGAAGTCTTCACAGAAACTTGTTTCCATGTTATCGATTGACGAACTCAGGGGACTTACCATGACGTGTTTTTAACCCCTTTAACACTTCAGTTTAGGTCGTCAAATGGATCGCGTTGTGCTCCATGCTAGCAATGCTCTGCAGGCAACACTGTGAATGGTCTCTTTGTGTACGGATAGATAATAAACTAAGTATTTTGACATTACAACATTATTATCTTAAAAAATAAACCGGTCAAGCGAGGGTTCCGTACCGTTCATAGCAAGAAAACGGCAAAAAAAGTCTTTAGTAGTAGTTAGTATTTCTTGTTACAGCGGCAACAGAAATACATCATCTGTGAAAATTCCAACTGTCTAGCTATCACGGTTCATGAGATACAGCCTGGTGACAGACGGACGATTAATTGATTTGATGTGCTCTGTAATATTTTACACGTAATAAAATATATTTTAAATAGTTTTCCAATCCTTTGCAAATTCCATCAGAACCGCGAAACTAAATGATATTTATTTTGCAAATAGGTTTAAATAAAACTGGGCAAGTGCGAGTCGGCCTCACACACTGTGAGTTCCGTACAAACTTGAAAAGTAAATTGTGGTTTACGATTTATGGCGTATTAAAAGAAAATCGTACATCTATTATATTTTTTTAGTTTTATCATTATCTTATTTTAGAAGTTACAGGGGGGGACACATTTTACCACTTTGGGAGTGTCTCTCGTTCAAACTATTTAGTTTAGACAAAAATGATATTAAAAAGCTCAATGTATCGCGAATAGAGTATAGGTCACGCTAAGATCACACATCGCATCTCTCCCCCACCAGGACACGCACAACGTTCATCCATTTTTAATCGACTTCAAAAAAGGAGGAAGTTCTATGTTCGACTATATGTGTTTTTAATATTACCTACTTTGTCCATCTTTTGTTACAATATATTTCGACATTGAACTCCAAGCCAAGTTACAATCGTATCGTTCACGCCAAACGCTTCGAGTAGGCCACGCCTCCAATTCCTTTGTTCGGACCACGTGACTGAGCGTTGAGATGACGTCAGAACAAAGGAATCGGAGGGGTGGCCTACTCGAAGCGTTCAGCGCGAACAATACGATTGTAACTTTGCTAGGGGGGCTGAACACGTACTGATTTGCTTAATTAATAATTTTGATCGTTTGGCGCAGTAGACGCGCAAAGTGATGATTTGGTTAAATGCAGTTAAATGTTATGATGTGCGGTTCGCCGTACGCAGGTTTACTTTCTCGTTTAAGTAGTCGATAAATCGGCACTGACTTATTGTTCCTAAGGGAAGCCGGTAGACGTTGAGTTGTGTGAGCTTTTGGCCTGGTGGGCCGGTGGCGCTGATACTTACAGTAGGTGTCATAGTGCGTCCTCTTGTATGGGCGGGGGGCGCGGCGCGGCAGCGACGGCGGCGGCACGCGGTCCGTGCTGGAGCTGATGTCGCCGCTGGACGTCTGCGGACAACGCGCACCACACACCATCACTTGCAGCACAATCTCTACCTCCATATTAATACTAACTCACAAACCCTAGAACGCGTAAGCAGTTTTCCGCGCCGTACGCTACTAGCATGGACAGCAGGCGTGGCGTGATCAGTACTGTCATTATTGACTGCAAATTTGGCGCAGTGGTTGAGCGATAGATTACTGCGCTGCATGTCGCGGGTTCGATTTCCGCACAGGCCAAATATTTATATGGCCTACAGATAAATGTGAACGCACCCATGATACAGGAGTTATTCCTAGAGTGGAACAAAGTTAAAAATAAAAAAGAAAGAATTGCCATACATTTATTATAGTCATTATTTACAATAGCGCCGAGTTTCCTAGCAGCTACCTTGGCTTTGGACTCAATAAAAAAAATTAAGGTCTGAGGAAACTTGAACTCCCAAGAGCTGAAGGCGATCCAGGGATATATTTCGAAAAGCAGGAGCCAAGGTGAACAGGCTCCTTTGATTACTTGATTTACATGTGAATAAAAGAATTTTAATGTGACAATGTTCAGAGTGAGTGAGTAAACTAACATCTGTGTTCACATATGGGAACAGAACAAGGGGAATTAATTAAACAGGAGCTTAAACAGATTACTGCAGTAGCATGTGACTGTGAAGCAAGCTCGGATGTTCACGGCTAAGATGGTGCTGGTGCAAGGAGTTAGCTGAGCACACTCACCCAACTCATAAACGTATCTGCAACAAACATACACACATGTTACAACTGAGAAAAACTGATATTTGAAACACATTTATCACTAAAGTATTTTTTGGTTAAATGGTTACTAAAGTGGGTACTTGTCGTATAAAACATTTCTAGTGGCCAGCACATCGTCGGTTGAAAGGCTAATTGATCCATGCGAAATTTTTTCAAAAAAATTTGAAACCTTACTCAAATGATGGAGAAAAATTGGCTGATTCCGAATATGTGTTTACCTCAATACTGGAAAAAATGTAGTTTAGATCAATTAGCCTTTCAACCGTCTGTATGGTTTTTTTTTTATAATATAAACTAGTGATTGACTGCGATCCCACCTGATGATAAGCAGTGATGCAGTCGTGTGGATGGACATAAAAGGAAATAATGTCAAGTGTACTAACTTATCCCGACTGGTTCAATGTGCAGGTTAATATTAACAGTACTTGACGAAAATCAATCTGGCTGGTTCTCTAGCTTGTACACTAATCCAATTCAGCTGGGTGCAAGTAGTTTATAATTATGGAGTGACAGTGATCAGATTATCAGACCTCCACAACTGGATAATAAGATACCGAGGGCATCTCTTTAACTGCTTGTGTCGGATTGGTGCGAAGGATGTTTGGTCAAGGGTATGAGACCCTAGCAGAAAAAGCGCGGGAGTGTTTGTCGGATATATCCGATTTAGGCAACTTGTTGATGTCGTCAATATAATCCAATCAAAAGAAAACTTAGCTGAGAGAGAGAGAACAAGTAAGCGGATAAAATACATTGTTGAAATAGAACTTATTTAAAAAGCCATAAATATAAACAAATTTTTAGGTTATTCTGGATAATACTTTTGGGTGGTAGGAGTGCTGAACTTGTACAACTATTCTTATACTATAATAATGACATAAATTCACCGTTTCTCGTGAAATCTGTGAAGTTTTGATCCATCTCTCTACAATTCACAATAACATAACAAAATATGCGCCTATACACGCTGACAGAGACGCTGCTACTACTGAATACTGAGCACATTTACTGTTAAACTTAGCTAACGACACATTTTATGGTATGTTTATTATATTTTACACTAATTTACTAAATAAGTTATGGATTTTATCGGCAAAAATGAACCACGAAAAACAACAACAATCGATTACTTACTTACTCATTGACAAATGACACTTGACACTGACACTAGTGGTGGGCGTTGAATCAACGTATATATTTCTTATGTCAATGAATCAACGTTGATGTCTCTTCAACGGGATTAACGTTGACCGTGTACAAATCAACTCGTTGAATTCGTCAACGAGTTACGAGACAATGACGTTTATGAATTCAACTCGTTTGACAAAAGGAGAAATTGAACCTAACCGTTTTGTTATTTTTAACGTGCGTAAATTGTATTTCTTTAACAATAAAACTCCCCTCCACGACGCGATAGTCATGACAATAATTTGAACTCTAAATAATACGCCTGTTTGTGTTTTCTAGCAAATTAATCAGTCAGTCCTAAGCCTGAAAAAAGTGTGAAGGGAAGATCATCTAGAACAGTAGATAGTAGGTAAAGTCACTATAAAATGTTATCCAATTTCATTAGGTAAACTGCATCAAATTGTTTTTAAATTAACATTACAACAGCATACGTTAATAAAAGCGTTTAACTTTTAGCGTTTGCGTTACCTTGACTCGTTTTTTTGGGTTTTATTTTAACCCCCGACGGAAAAGAGGGGTGTTATAAGTTTGATGTGTCTGTGTGTCTATCCATGGCATCGTAGCCCCCAAACGAATGGACGGTTTTTGATGCGGTTTTTTTTGTTTAAAAGCTGTGCTAATCGAGATAAATAAATAAATATAATTTATTCAAATTATACAGTAAATCAGTGAATATCGATTTTCTTAAATCTATATCAAGTTCTCAACGTGTTTTATGCCTGAACTAGGTCACCCTGTGTTTCAGGCGAGAAAAGGTAAAAACATTATGAATAAATAATCACAATAATTTACATAACATAAAGGTAAAATAGTCATTAAGTAGGTAAGCAAATAAAAAGTGTAAACAATAAAAATAAAATCTTACTATACTGACTTAGCTAACTAATCAAAATTAATAGTGCAAGCAATCTTTATTTTATTATAACTAGTAACTTCTCTGTATCTTCATAGGACAATTTTTGTAGAGCTTCCTTGAGAGACTTCTTACAATTTACGTAATTTAAGGAATAAATGCTTGCTTTCGCATTCAGTCTATTATAAAGAAGAGGTCCCAAAAAGACATAAAATTTGGTTGTGAAAGCATGTTTTGTACTTATTGTGGGACAAACTATATCTTTCCGTCTCTTTTTAGTAAGCTCAGTGCTGTAATGGAGGGCTGTGTGTTGTTTTAGTACAGTGCTCAATATAAATAACTGTCGGACTGTTAGTACTTCACAAGTTTTATAGAGCAGGTTAGTGGGAAAAAGAAAAGGGCGGCAAGTAGCCACCTTGAGAATCGCTCTTTGGGCTCTTTCAATCGGTAGTAATAAAGTTTTACCCGCTCCACCCCATGAGGTAATACAGTAAGTCAATATTGACTGACATAGAGCAAAGTAAACTTGCCTAATAATTTTGGTGCCTGCAATATATCGTAACTTTTTAAATACGAATATCAGCTTACGAATCCTATTATTTAAGACTTCCATATGCTGTTTGAACGTAAGGGTCTCATCTATTATGACACCTAAGTATTTTATTTTATTAGTTTTATTAATATTGGGACACATATACGAGCATTCTGCAGGTGTTGTACAACAATGGGCAGATAAAGTTGAGGAGTTATTAGAAGATTGTTTGCGCATCGAAAACTTTATATAATTTGTTTTATTTGCATTTAGGGTTAGTGAGTTGTGCTGAAGCCATTTATTTACAATATCGAAGCCGTCTTGCGCTAATTTGTGGACTTCATGTTCCGATTCAGCCGAAAAGAGAAGAGCAGTATCATCAGCGTAAGATATTATTATGCCATGATTAAGCTTGAGATTACAAAGGTCGTTTATATATATTAAAAACAGGTTCGGCCCTAAAATACTTCCTTGGGGAAGGCCAAAAGACGTATTTTTTTGGTCTTCGCTGAGGACACTGCCAATCTTAACGCACTGGGTACGGTCTTCCAAATAGCTTTTGAAGAGTTTCAGTTGAATGCCTCTTATTCCCACAGCCTCAAGCTTGCGCAACAGATTAGGAACAGAAACTGTGTCTGTGCCTTTGCGAGGTCCAGGAAAATACCTACTGAATGGTTACCCTTGTCAAGTTCTTGCGCCAGAAAGTCAGTCAGATGATGTACGGCATCGGTCTAAATCCAAACTGACGCTCCGATAAAATTGATTTGTTTTCCAGATATTTGAACAATCTTTTGTTTATTATTTTTTCCAATATTTTGGACATAGCAGGCAGCAGAGAGATAGGTCTATAATTTGTAACTTGTTCTTTACTGCCTGATTTATAAACAGGGATAACAACTGCTTTTTTTAAGCACTCAGGAAAAATACCCAAAGATAGACACATGCGAAAAATGTAAGTCAGTGGTGGTACCAAAATATTTCTGAACTGTTTAATGATTTTATTTGATATTAGATCCCAACCAACTGCACATTCGTCTTTCAAGGTCATAATTATACTTTCTATCTCTGTCTCATCAGTATCAAGCAGGGCAAAAGATGCTAAAGTGGAACTACCCTTATTAGGACTGTCCGTCATACAAGGTGAGCGACCCCGGTTATTTTTTTCCGCCAAACACTTTCCAACATTAATAAAGAAATTATTTGCTATGTTAGCAGATGTCAGCTGTAACGAGTGCGCTTGTAATAAACTTGAAGATGACTCATTTTGTTTTGATGAAAATGTTGCATTTTTAATGTATTTCCATATCATTTTACTATTTGTTCCAGCCTTACCCAATTCAGTTTTATCGTAGTTGTTTTTAACTTTTTTAAGTAGATCATTACAAAAATTACGATATCTTTTGTACGACATCTGTAGGACTGTATTCTCTGGATGAGATTTAGATTTCATGTGCAGTTTATCTCTGTGTTTCATACAGCGGATCAGACCTGTTGTGATCCAGGGTTTTATGTTGCATTTTTTGTTGGTTAACTGCGATATGACCGTATTTTTCTGAATTGCATGACGTACATTTTCTATTACATACAACATACAATACTGTGGGTCAGCGGAATTATAGACTGGATCGAAGTTGATGACGCGTAAGTCTTCTTCAAGTTTATTTATATTTAATTTCGAAATTACGCGAGTGTTTTGTTTAGGTAAATTACAATTTAGGGTTAGTAGAACAGCATTATGATCTGTTATTGTAGAGTTAATAACAAGTGCAAGTGAAGGGAAATTTGTTTTAAGTATGATATGGTCCAAGCATGAGCCACTATGATGTGTAGGAAAACTATGTGCGGGAAGCAATCCATTATATGCGCATAGGTTGAGATAGTCCTGAGCAGATGCATCAGCACTTCCTGGAAGAATATTAATATTAATGTCTCCAATTACTATCGTGTTTTTAAAAGGTGATAGGTTTTGCAAGACATCATTCAGAGAGTCAGTAAAATTGTTAGTATTTTTGAAAGAGGGGGGGCGATATAATGCTCCTATCGCAAAATCTGATCCAATCTTCACTACTAAACTGTTACAGTCTTGCATATTTGGTTCCTCAACAGAGACCTTCAGATGATCTCTTACGTAAACTATCACCCCATCATTTTGATTGTAATTTCTATCACTTTTGTACATCTTATACCCTGTGATTAGTGGTATATTATATTGTTTGGCAAGCCAGCATTCTGTTAAAACAATAATGTCACATTCAATGTTGAGCCGTTGTTGAAATACGCTAAAGCTGTCAAAGTTCTTAAAAATACTGCGAATATTTTGTGTTAGTACGGTTAATGGTGTTTTGTAGCCGGAAATATATTGTTTGCAGCTTTCAGCTTCACAGAGTTTAGACTCGGATAAAGAAAAATTATCTAAATCATTAATTAAATGGTTTATCATAATAACAAAAAATAAATAAAACTTTACTATAAAACTGAAAAAGGTCTAAAATAAATAACTTGCTTGTCTGGCTTTTTGAAATTCAAGCAAGTAGCGCATTTTGACTCATCTGACCGCTTTAGACATTCTTTGATCGAGTGACCTTGCTCGCCACAGTGACCACAGGTATAGGACGTCTGCCGACATGATTTAGCAGCATGGCCATATTGCTGACACTTATAGCATCGCGTGACCAAGGTAAAATCTCTTACAGGGCAAGATGACCAATTCACAAATACTCGTTCTTTTGACATTAGGGCTTTGCTTATGACTGCCGATACTTCAATGACATATTTGCAATTGTCAGCGTCTCTCTTACCCGACTTATGGCTTAACTTGATTAAGGTCAAAAACGTCTGAAGGCTACAGTCTTGAAGCTTCTCGGCGAGATTTTGATGGTACAAGCACGTAAACACCTCGTTTTCTGACATGGACGTTGGAACTCCTATGATTACAACCCTAGGCTTCCTTTTATAAGGTTCGTCGACTGTAAGACCTGATTTTGTTAGCTGCTCTGATTGTCTCAGCTTCTCGATGTCGTCCTTCGTCTCAGTGCTTATGATAACACCGCCGTTTTTAGTCTTGCGCAGGCCTCTAACATGCAGCTTCATCTGTTCGGGGCAAATAATTTTTTGGACGAGAGATTTCGTCTCATCACTGGACTTTAATTTGTCCTTCGGATAAATGGCCACAGAACTTACGTTGGTCGGTTGGATGTAATTGTTGGCTCCTTTTTTGACCATGTCAGCAAAAGAAGCTCCCAGGGCAGGATTCGATTTTTCTTCGACACTCAACTTGAGTTCCTTTAGTTGCTGTGAAAGGTCGAGTTGGGTTTCAAGAGCTTTGGCAGCATTGTGGGATTGGAAGGCTTTCGCTTTCATGTACTGGTACTGTACCGCCAATTGCGATGTGCCATTACCGACTTTCCGGCATCGGGCATTGATCCGCAATTTTTGGTTCATATTCAGCTTGCCCTCCGCTGCGATAGCGCACACCTCCTGCAGGCTCTGGTCGATGGTCGTCATCCAGCTCTGAATTTCCGACGTCGTAATAGCTTCAAGAGTTTCATTTCTTTGCTGCGGCGCTTGAGGGGCAGGAGCGGGGACTGCTACGGGTGTAGGCGGCGGGGAGCGAGCACACCTACTTCTTGGGCTGAAGGGACTATCCTCCATCGTAAAGGTGATTTATGAATTAATCACTGATCATTTTTATAGAAAAACACTTCAAACCTAATATATGACTCAATTTATTTTATTAACAGCAGTTTATTAAAAACTAGGTCACGATTTCACAAGTGATTATTTGTTTAAACTAATATTGTTCGATACGTCTGTTCACTACGATCGTCCAAATAGATGATTCTTAGTTGCAATTTACGAAGATCAGTCCAGGTGTTCAAGGTCATAAGCTCGTTTGTTAACTGCAGTAGGGATCTTAAACACTTAATAGGTATTTAATTCACTTTGATACATAATATGTGTGACCTAATATTTGATATACTTTTACTTTTTTTTTCTGTCGGGGTTTTTATAAATTTTTACTTTTATAATTGTGAATCTAGTTAATTTGAATAAATTATTTATTTATTTAGTACATGGAGGACTTACAGCTAATAAAACCAGACAAAAAAAAGGAAACCATAATCACTAGAAAGCCAATTACAAGTCCTCACGTATAGACATTACTTACAATTAAGAAAATATATAAAAATTATGTTGCTTAAATGTGTAAATTATGTTTACTCATATTTCTGTGTAGCTGTTGTATGCCCTAAGGGCGGGACATAGCTGATCAATTTAATTACTTAAGACCTGTGTTACGCTATGTACAAACCTATGATCCACAATAAAGATATATAATTGAATTGAATTGAAATAAATAAGAATGGCTTTTGAGTTCTGAGTTTTACTGCACTTAAAAACTTTAATATCAAAAATCAACAGTGTAGTTTACTTTTACCTGCACTATAAAAAATAAACCAGTAAAAAAATGAATTAGAAATATTAATAAGCTTAATTATTGTTACGATTAACCAAATAAATAAAACCAAAAATTAACGAGCATTAATGTTTTGGGAAATATTAGATGCAAGATCATGTTTCCTTTTCTTGATTTTTCTCCGTAGATGATGTAGCTGACGGTCGGCCTGTTTGTATTCTGTTTTTGGTTCCTTTTCTTTGTTCTTCTCTTTTCTTGTTCTTTATGTTTCGTCTTGATACAGATTTTGGCTGAAAACGTATCTTGCGGGACAATCCAACAAAAATTTTGGGCCTGTTGGTCAGTAGTGATATTTTTAAGAGAATTGTTGAATAAATTAAAAAGAAATTGAAAAAAAAGAAGAAACTGTTTGGTTCCAGTTCCGTAAGTTTTCGTTCCAGTACTTCATCGATATTCAAGCCAGATTTGTTACCAAAATTGAATTTACGCCACTTAGGTATTATACAGGTAATAAACATGTCTTTCACTTGGATTTATCTGAGAATTCGCCAAATAAACAGAACTTTCTTTTCCGTATTTCTCAATCGGAGTCATTTCATGTAAAGCCATTGCAGCTGCTGGAATCATACCGGAATCCTCAGACTAACGAAAACAAAATATTTCTGAAAACAATCATCAGTTTCTTCTGTGATGCGCAAGTAGACTCGTCGGCTACATTGGTCAAATGAGTGTGGAAATACTTAATTATGAGCAGCAACCATCCGACCAACAACAACCACCCACAACAACAGTAACCAGCAACCTTCTTTTAAGTCATATCGACAAGTGTTGCGATTCACTTTCTTGACTTTAATAACAATAGTCGCATCACAACCACGCGATCGTATTCGGTTGGCTTGTGACTGACATCTTGAAAGAAGCATGCTGGCACGTAAATGTTTTACGAAAAGCTAGTCTTTTTAATTTAGGAAACGTTAAACGTACAATCCAATTTGTGTTAGACACAGTGTTCCTGCGATGCTGACGTGTCCGAATTTCCCGTAATGGACCGTGCCATTTCGAGAATCTTATCGTCTAGCATAACTTTGGTACATTTGGCGGTAACCACTATCGGGTCGACTTCCGGTGCTTTAAATTTTATTTTGCCTGAGGGCTCCGTTTCCTCCACGTCCAAGGCAACAAAACCGCACTTCGCGCTGTAGGCTGCCATGTACGATCCCATCATTTCCCCTTTGGTGACTTGAGAATTGGTTTTGTCGTACACCGCTGCCTCTGCCTCCTCGAGCAGTACCTTCAGTAGGCCCTCTGTTTCTCTTTGGAAGGTCAGATGGATCTTCTTGCATGTCATGAGATTGACGTCTCTAGTCGCTCTCACAACTGCAACGTACTCGAGGAAGGCACTCTTAACGTGGTCTATAGTGCCCGAGTTTACTGCGAGGGTCGGCGGGCTGACATGCCCTTTGTCGGCTCTTGTTGGTGTAGGCTTCTGTGGTGTTGGTTCTTTTTCTTTTCTTCTGAAGAACCTCTCCACTGCGGTTTCCTGTTTTTGCAATGGTGATGCGCGGCTCGTGCCTGGGAGCAGTGCACTGAGAAAAGTGCCGATGGCTTTCAGGCGACTTCTCTTTTTGGCCCGATCCTCCGGGCCAGTTGTTTTAGTCTGCTCCTTT
Organism: Mythimna pallens; assembly: GCA_961205895.1. Taxonomy (NCBI): domain Eukaryota; kingdom Metazoa; phylum Arthropoda; class Insecta; order Lepidoptera; family Noctuidae; genus Mythimna; species Mythimna pallens. The sequence goes on from OY540854.1 coordinate 12,070,716, forward strand.
GCAGCTTTCTCGGCGGCCGCCTTTTGCTGAACCCTTTCTTATCCGCTATGGATGGTCGGGCTTGTTACGGGGGTAGTCGAGGTGGCTGTTGTGTGTCTCGGGGCTTTAAGGAAACTTAGAGTTTCCCCTCTGTCCTCATAGACGATTAACTCGTGATGTTCTGATGCTTTTAAACATCCGTAGCGGTCTGCGACGTTTTCCCTCTCCCCTCCGACCATCATCGCATCAACACTTATGGTTCGGGCCGTGACTGCCGCGCATTCCCCTGCCTCTCTGATCTTTTGAAGCAGCGCGCTTGCCTGAGCGAATGGAGTCTCCTCTCTCCACTCTAATAGTGCGATCGTCTTTTTTTTCGATCGCAAAAGACGGCATTGGTGCGTGGCCACTTCTACTTGAGGCAGTGAAGCATATTTGCTGCCTGTTATGGTTGCTTTGGAGGTGCTTCCATTGATCAAGGCGGCAAGATCTGGTGATATGGGAATACGGGCTTTAGGTCGGCTTGAGCCTATGCAGAAACTAATGCCCAACTTTTCCTCTTCCCTGTTCATGAACAGGGCGACGCCTCGCAGTCCGATGCCTGGCAATCCGTCTCCCCCACATGCCAGAAATTGTGCTATGGTCATGGTGCTAGTTGCTATTTGTAAGCTGCCACATGCCGTTAACGCTGTTACTGATTGTTGGTTAATGTTCATGCATGTGGCCTGTGTTGTCTGTGTGAGTGCTGTGTGTGGCATGTTTTGCATCGTTGCTGTTTGTGTTGTGGTTGCAGTAACTGTTTGTGTAGTGGTTGCAGCTGTTGTTTGCGTGGAAGTGACTGTTCGAGCAGATGGTGGTCGGTTTCGACTTCGTAAGGTAGCGTCCGTTTTGTTTGCCCCTGCCGCGACGGTGGCGACTTTGCTCGCGAATGCCAAGAATAATGTTCTAGTGGTCGGTCTTCCCATAATGGTGTGGACCGTGGACTGGCTTAGCTGGATTTGGATCTTTACTTCCAGTTCCATTCTGTCGTGACTGAACCTCGGACATTCGAAAAGCAGATGCCACACTGTTTCCTCGCAGCTGGGGTCACAGACGCACGAGGGACTATCTTTGAGATAAAAGCGATAGAGATACGCTGAGAAACCTCCATGTCCTGTTAGGATTTGTACATGAACCGGTAAGAGAACTACGTCTCTGAGTGTCCTTTTCGCCGCAAGGACGTCTGGGAAAAACTCTTTTGTGACAGCTCCTGTACATGAGGATTCGTATCGCGCTTGCCACTTCTTTATAGTTCCTTCCCGTATCTTCTTTCTTACGAACGATATGGGTACCTTGTTGTAGTCTGGAGATTCTTTAGTTAATGCTGCTTCCTTAGCCAACTCGTCCGCTCTTTCATTTCCGGCGGTTCCCACGTGGGCCTTAAGCCAAAAGAATCTCACATCTCTGCCCTCCTCTCTGATCTCACGGATGTGTCTTTTGATTTGGAGCGCCAAGTGGTGAGTGACAGACGGGCTCCGCAGCAAATCAAGCGATGATCTTGAGTCACTTAAGATGCATACAGAGGCCGCCGTAGATTCTCTTGCCATCTTGACAGCTCGGAAGAGAGCGTACATTTCTGATTGGAATACCGTGTTGTAAGACTCTAGGCCAAAAGTTCTAAAATTAAACTCTTTTCCGTTTTCCCACCAAGTTAGGGCAGCTCCAACTTTTTCCTCTATCTTGCTGCCATCGGTATATATTTGGGGACCAATAACTTGATGGGTTTCCAGAGTTTCAGGAGTCCAATCCTCCAGACGTACGTACTCTGTTGTTGTGAGTAGCGCTGGGTGGGGGCATTGGGAGTGATTCACTTTGCACTCCAGCTCACGACCTGGCGGTATGAATTCTCGGGAATGTCCCTTTCTGACCTTGAAGAGAGTTGCGGCCTCGATTACCCGTAGATCTAGGGGGAGTTGGCCTGACAGGATAAGTACCGATGTGAGGGACACCGTGCGGTATGCTTTGCAGATCTTCTGCGCAAAACCTCTCTGCAGTGAATTGAGCTGATTTCTTGTCATCAGTTTCTCAGCTGCGGGAGCCCATGCACTCGCCGCATACATCACGAAGGGCTCTATCACCGACACGTATATTGTCCTTATGATCTCTCTGTTGAGACCCCAAGTCACCTTTGCCGCGCATGCCCGCTGTTTATAGATGTCTACAGCCTTTTTACAGGTCGCAGACACGTGCGCGTTGAAGGTTAGCTTAGAGTCTATCGTAAGGCCTAGTATCTTCATCTCTTGGACTAGGTTCAACGGCGTGCCCGACATATGTAGTACCGGAACATCGTATTTAAGCTTTTTCGTTAACACCATCGCATTGGTTTTATGCGCGGCGAAACGTAGCTTGTTTTTGACGCCCCATTCCGATACTATGCGTAACGTGTCGTTGGCCGACTGCTGCAGAGGACCGGTTGTGAAGTCTGAGAAAACAAGGACAACGTCGTCCGCGAAGGCTTGATAATATACCCCCACACCAGCCATCTCGTGAAGGAGCGGGTCCAGGACTAGGTTCTAAAACGGCGGGCCAGTAATGGATCCCTGGACGCATCCTTTCGTGGTACCCTTCTCGCTAATCGCTCTGGCATAGTTGACCCTGACATTGCGATCCTCCAAGTATGAGGTAACGGGAGCGTAGAGATTTTCGGGGCAGTTCCTATCCACCATCTGTTTTTTAAGGGCTGGCCACCACGCATTGTCAAAGGCCCCCTCTATGTCCAATGATATCAAAAGCACGATCTTTTTGGCTTTGATTTCAGTTCTTAGGTGTTCCACTAGAGCATAGAGAGCGTCCTCGGTCCTGCGCTGCGGCATGAAACCGTACTGGTTTGTGTTTAGTGTTGGGAGGAGGTGCCACTGGAGTCTACCTGCTAGGAGTTTCTCAACGATTTTCCCTAGGGCCGAGAGTAAACCTATTGGCCTGTATGACTTTGGGTTGGTGTAGTCATCTTTTCCAGGTTTGCGTAATATGCACACGTGGGCGACCTTCCACTGTTTCGGGAAGTATGACAGCGTCAGACATCGGTTGGCTATCGCTAGAAACACCTCCCTGTCACAGTTTATTGCCGCTGTGCATATGTCCGCTGTTAATCCGTCGGGACCGGGTGCTTTTTTCGGATTTTGATTTTGGAGAACCATTTCCAGCTCCGCGATCGTAAAAAGAGGATCGTCAGCGGAAAGTCCTTGAGGGCTCCTTTCTTCCGCTAGCCTCCTCAGACTTGTGTGGTAAGGTTGTTCGGCTTCTGTTGAGTCGTCTGGGTAGAAGGTTTTTGCCAGAAGATCCGCGGATTGCTCTGGGCTGAGTGTTTCACCTGCGGTATTCCTCAAGAGCGCGTCGTTCTGTCTTCTGGCTGTTTTCCTTAGTACCCTATAGATGCCGTCCCACATACTTTCTCGGTGCTGCTTCGAGCAGAACTCCTTCCAATTGGCTGTGGCTGCTGCCGTCGCTGCTGTGGTATATGTATCTTTAGCCAACACATAATCTTGGATGACAAAGTGTCTCCGGCTCGGAGCTGCATTTCGAATCCTTCTCTTCTTTGTCAATGCCTCTTTTTTAAGCTTGTCCAAAGAAGGGGTCCACCATGGGGGCTTGCCGTTGTGTTTTGGCAACCCGAGTTTCGGGATCGCTTCCTCGCATGAGTGGTGGATGTGGTTGACGTATTCTGTAATGAGTGACTCCAGATCCTCTGAGGTCGAAACGTTCGAGACTCTGACTGATGTGATGTCATTGTCTGCTAAGCTGGTCTTAAAGTGCGCTCTGAAGTCGGACCACTTTGCCTTCTTTGTGTTGTAGATGCCCGTCGAGATTGGTCTTAACTGTTCTAAGGCCTTTTCTAAACGTATCGAGAAGGTTATTGCGTTGTGGTCAGAAGTTGTGAGACTCCTTTCTACTCCTCGCCACTCCTCGACCTTGCCTAGCAGCGACGTGCTGCATACTGTCACATCGACCATACTTGTATACCAGCGGTCTCCCCTATACGTTTCGAACGTCGGCGTTTGGCCCGTAATAAGGATGTGGAGATCCCGCTCATTGAGGAATGAATTATATGTTGCGATTAGGTTAGGTTAGGACATGTATCGGAGCCTATGCTAGCTGCTATAGTTCTCAGTCATTCCAGTTCTCGCTTGTATGCCTCTCGCACGTTCATTCCTCATACTTTATCTTTCTTGCATTCATCCTCTCTTGTTCCTTTATGGGTGGGATTCCCAACTATTGCTATTTTCCTTAATCTTTCTAAATATTTTTGCTTTCTTTATTTTAATTTATTCTTATTAGGGTATAATTAAGGAAGAGTGGAGACAGATTTTATTTTTACACTTGCACTTAGTCGTAGCTTAAATTCTAGCAGTTTCTTTTACATTTTCTTGTATTCTATTTCTATTGGTACTACGTATGTCTTATTTTATTTATTTATTATACTTAGTTCTTGTACATGTGTTTCAGGAAGGACATTTTTTATTTTAACAATTCACTTAGTATTAGCTTAAATTCTAACAGTTTCTTGGCATTCTATATAATAATTCCATTTTTATAAAAATGGGGAGCTTTACATTAAATTAAAATTTTCTAAGCTTATTTAATATTAAATACTATTTATTATTTCCTATTTTACATTTATTATTTTACATCTTATACTATACTAGCCTCTAATATAACACACTATATTATGGCAGCATATTTTCTTATGCGGTTTTATTTCTTTCTATTACCTTTTGTGCGATACATTTACTGTAATCAAGGAATACATCTCTATTCTTGCTTTTCATTATGGTCTGTAAGTTTTGCCGTGTTATTTTTACATCCAATGTTTGCTCGGCGTCGAAGCGATGTTTGTCAAATTGAGGGCAGTCGAACAATATGTGTGGGACCGTTTCGCTCACATACATATTGAGGAGAATCCACCGTGCTCCGTCATAATTTGTGTGGTTATGGCGCTAGTTCCCATCTTTCGGATTACTCCATAAGCCGCCCGCACATCCGGGAAGAATAATTTTGTGACAGATGCTGTGTCACCGTTTCCGTATCTACGATTCCATTCATCAAGCGTCGCCATACGTATGCTCCGCTTGACGAATGAGATCGGACACCGGTCATAATCTGGCTTTCTTTTGGAATTATCAGCGGCCTCCTTTGCTAGCTGGTCGGCTCTTTCGTTCCCCTGCAGCCCCACGTGAGCTGTTATCCAGAACAAGGTTACCACCTTGTTCTGGCAGGATGCTGATTTTATGTTATCCCTAGCTTCTACAGCAAGAGGATGGCGTGAACCGGGATTTATTATTGTTTGTAGAGCCGCCATTGAGTCGCTGAAAATTCCAAAAGAAGATGCCTTAAGATTGATTACTTCCCCCGTTGCTCTTGCTATTGCTAGGAGTTCAGCCTGGTAAACCGTGCAGTAATTGGATAAAGCAAGTTTGCGGGCCCTGGTCTCAGCCTCACCGTCCCATATTGAAAATGAAGCGCCGACCCCTCCTCCGATTTTGCTCCCGTCCGTGAAAATGCGGACGTCAAATTTGCACCCTTCCAGCTGCTCCTGGTTTACCAGGCTGTCGAACTCCAGGATGTCGCGTGCTGCTGGATGAGGATCCTCTATTGCAACGGCCATTCGCTCGACCTCCCTGTCCCCCAGTGATGTCTGGGGTACTCCCCTCTTGGCTTCATACAATGATGCCGCCTCACGAACTCTAATGTCGAGGGGGAGTAATCCAGACAGCACAAGTGCTGAGTTCAGGGAGACCGTGCGATATGCCTTGCAAATCTTTTGGGCAATTCCACGCTGAACGTTCCCGAGTTGTTTCCTGATGCCCAACTTCCCAGCCACCGATGCCCAGACGCTTGCAGCGTAAAGTATAATGGGTTCTACAACCGCCACATACATCATTCGTATGACCTCCGGGTGCAACCCCCAACTGACCTTTGCAGCTCTACACAATTGCTTGTAGATTGCAATTGCCTTCTTACAAACAAGTGAGACATGTTTATTGAAGGTTAATTTTTCGTCTATCGTTACACCCAGAAGCCTCATTTCTTTCGAAATGTCGATATCAATCCCCCCCATACTCAGGCATGGTGTGTCGAATTTCAGTTTTCTGGTTATCACCATAGCGGTCGTTTTATGCGGTGCGAATTTAAGTTTATTTTCGACACCCCACGCCAGAACATGGCCGAGAGTGGCACCGGCACATGTTTCTACTTCATGTGCGGTCTCCCCATCAAAAACTAAAACGACATCATCCGCAAACGCTTGTGTATATTCCCCTTTCTTCAAGTGTTTTAAGGAGAGGGTCTAGAACCAGATTCCAAAAGATTGGGCCCCCAATCGAGCCCTGTACACAGCCCTTATTTGTTCCCCTGCCATATTCCTCCCCACCGAACCGGATTGAGACTTTACGGTCTCTAAGATCTATGACCCTCCTAAGATTAATTGGACACTTTTCTTCCGCCAGTCGGATCCTTATCGCAGGCCACCATGCGCTACCAAATGCCCCCTCTATGTCCAAAGATACGAGTGTCACAATCGGTTTTTGGTCGAGTTTCTTATGGACGTGCTGCATAAGATCGTAGAGTGCATCTTGCGTGCTTTTCTGTGGCATGAGTCCTTACTGACGGGTACTCATGTTTGGTAGAAGGTGAAATTTTAGGCGGGCCACCAGCATCTTTTCAAGGATTTTCCCCATTATAGGCAACAGCCCAATCGGCCTATATGATTTGGGGCTGGCAATCTTTCCCAGGCTTCCTCAGTATCACGACTGTTGCCTCCTTCCAAGCTGTGGGGAAGCAATGGCATCCCAGGCAATTGTTAAGGAACTGTAGAATAAGTTCTGGATCATTATTCATTGCGTGACAACAAATGTCAGCAGTAAAGCCGTCTGATCCCGGTGCCTTCTTTGGATTAAAGGATTCCATTGAATTTTTTAACTCTGCCATCGTAAAAGGTGGGTCGCAAGGGTCATTTTGCTCGCCAGAATTTACGGTTTCGGCCTTTATTCGAATGGATCGATGATGTGCGTTATCGCATTCTGTAAGGTCTTCCGGATAAAATGTTTCCGCTAGCAGCTTCACGGAACCTTTCGCATCCAGCACATCACCATTAACTTCCAAAGGCAGGTCCTCCTCTCTACGCTGTGTCCTCCCTATCACCCTATATATTCCCTCCCAGACTCCCTCCCTATCCTGTTTCCCACAGAATTCCTTCCAGCTCTCGGTTTGAGCTTTGGCAGCTTCTAACTCATACTCATTTTTCTTTTTCAGGTACTCTTCTATGACCTTAGACTTCCGATGGCGCAGCGGATCCTACGCTTCATGGTGATGACGGTCTTCTTCATCTCGACGAGTCTCTCGGACCACCACGGCAAGGTAAGTTGTTCTTTATCTTTTTTGGTTGGTATTTTTTGCTGACACGCTTCATCTATTGCTTTAGTGAGGTTTTCTGTTGCTATATTTATTTGCTCTATGCTATTAATTTTTTCTATTTCGGTTATAGTGAATTTAAAATCTATTTTCAACTGACCAAATTTCTCATGAAAATCGGACCAGTTTGCTTTTTTGGTGTTGTATTTGCGAGTAGTTCGCTTGATTTTAATGCCTTTAGATTTTTGTAAAAAGATATTGAACGTAATGCCGTTGTGATCCGAGCTCGTGAGTCCCTCATCAACCCTCCAGTCGTCAATCATATCCAAGATATCGTTGGAACACGCGGTGATGTCTACGTAACTACTGTACCACTTTCCTCCTCGGATGATGTCGAATGTTGGAATTTCCCCTCTGTTGAGTATGTTCAGGTTTAGCTCGCCGAGAGTTCCTGCCACTTCTTCCCCCCTATGGTTAACCGTTGGACTACCCCACCACATACTTTTGGCGTTGGCGTCACCTCCAACGATCAGTTTTTTGGAACTGAATACGCGCTCTATTTTTTTGAGGTGATCCAATTAGTGGTCAATTGGCTGGTCTGGCTCAAAGTAAAAAGAGACAAGCGTGATCTCCCAAGCACTGGTCTGAATCCCCACCACAACGATGTTGTTTGTGGTGAGTTTCGGGTACTGCTTGACTATGAAGTCACTGTTAAAGACAGCGATTGCTGCCTTAACAGTCCCATCTCCTGATCCAGTGTTTTGGAAGATCCTAACGCCCCTGTGACTACTCATTACTTTGGCCCCACCCACATACGGTTCCTGAAGAAGCGCTAGGGCTATCCCACGTTCCGTGGCTTCTGTGAGAAGCTCATTGGTGGCCAGCTCCTTGCGCTGGAGGTTTGCCTGTATTGCTCCGTAGGGAGTATTTGCCTTTGAGGTGCCCTTAGCAGTAAGCCACGGTTGATCTGGCTATGTCATCCCATTTTTTACGCAGTGGACAGTCATGGCTAAAAGCATTGTGCTGTGTACCATGCTCGACTTTTGCTTTCGTACAATTTCGGCAAACGGGTGGTGAGCCTGAAAGCCAGTCCGAACACTCTGATCTCATGTGGGGACCACCGCAGTGGCCACACAGATCTGCAGGCTCTTTGCAGAACCGCTTGCCGTGCCCAAAGCCCAAGCAACGAGTGCATTGGACCAATGGGGTCTGATCCTCGACCCTGATGCGTTGGAGATCAATGTGAACGGTCCCAATCTCTACCGCTCGTCGCCAGATGGCGGGCGAGACGCTAACAATAATGTGGCCTATATGAGGATTCCTTGTCCTTCTTCGGTATCTTACCTCCACTCTGTTTTCCTCAGTGTCGAGGCCGTCAAAAACGCCCTGGTTCTGGTTTCGTAGCGCTTTAAGAACGTCTTCGTTAGTATTGACTACCAAGACGTTCCTCAAGATCAGAAGAGGATCCCTATTTTTGACTTCCTCGACAGTGAGGTCAACAACTTCTTTTTGAAATCGGTCTTTTAATTTACTCCTTTCTTCTTCGGTTTGTAAACCAATTATCACTTTCCTATCCTTGGCCTTTCTCACTTTTTCGACTTTAATCCACCCGTCCCTTGCATTTACTGCTTTTCTGACCCTATCAAGTACTTCATCACCCGTTTCCGTTTCGTCCTTAGATGAGATCACAACCGAGTGCAATGTGTTACGCTTTGGTATTGCCTTTACTCCCTGGGCTGATGCCACACTAGCGTAGGTAATTCCTTGCTCAAGGAATTTCCGTTGGTGTTCCATTGCGTCCTTTAGCTCCTCCATCTTTTTGTGGTTTTCCACAAGGAGGTTTGTCTGGAGTTCAATTTTTTGCAAAATTTTGGCGGTATCAGTTCTTTCGGGAGAAGGTCTGGCAATCGGTTGAGGCTCTGTAGGTGTAGGGGCTTCCCTGGTCATATTTCGTTTAGCCAGTTTTAGCTCCGATTCGACTTCCTTTACCAATTGATAAAGACGTTCTGTAGCTTCAGATATACCATTCTTAATCTCCGTCTTTGTTCCTGGAGCTGTTTAGGTGAAGCTTAGCCTTGACGAGGCAGGCCTTTGCTTCCGCCGTTCGGTCCGAGTATTTAATGTTTGGTGGTGAGAGTGTGTCAACAGACTTTCTCGTCTGTGTCACGGCCACACTCTCTTGCGTAAAAGCGAGTTTCGATTTAATTTTTGCAGGACCGGCCTGCAACATCTGCTCAGCTGTAGCAAGATCAGGGCTGCTGTTTGGAGCTTCCCAGTTCTCAATGCTGCGTCTTACATTTGAAGAAACAGATGCTTCAGGTTTAGGCGGTGACTTTTTCCTCCAGCCACTTTTAACGGTGTTCTGTGGCCGAACATGTCGGAGAGTATGCGTCAATTAATAAAATATGTCAATAGGGACAATAAGGTAAAATAAAATAGTGTATAAAATAAGAAGAAGGAAGATTGTACGCACAAAATACAAGGTAAAACCGCACAAGTATCTATAACTAAAATATTATAATATGTCTATTTGAGCTCTATCATAAATAAATTGATTATGGGCAGCTGTCAGGGGCCCTGTATGTGTAAAAGAGTCAATTTTTACTGTCAAGGCCTGGTTTTTGTTGACTTTTCATAAATGACTCTATGTAGAGTCGATCCAGTGCACTCACTGGGCAGAGTCCGCCGAGCCCGTTCAAACAAACCCAAACACGAGGTAACCAGCCCCAAGGGTTCTGGAGCAATCAAAGTTTAAAATTTCTGGTTTTTATCTAAGATGGCAGCCAAAATGTGGTTAATACTGGTTTTCTCTGCAACCAATAGAACAAAACCCCCCGTGCTTAGGCTTATCTTACTGTGCTCGACAAGATCTATGTAACGATATAGTTTTCAGGCTGAAAAATATTTTCCCCTGAAAGCTCCTGAAAACTAGCCCACATGCAAGCTAAGTGTAAGCCAATGCTCACATAGAAAACCCCGCCGCTGTACGACCCTCCGTAGCGGAGATATAGGTGTTTGAAATATAATAAAATGGCGGCACTACTGTCAAAGTCAAACTTCGGCAGGTAATATCTCCGTTCCAGATAGCCGCAAAATAAGCGTGTTTGGGCTCTCCCACCCTGGTCCGAGCACGCCTATCTGCTGAAACCACTTTCAGGACCCTGAAAATATTTGGCTCTAAACTGCCTGAAAACGTAGAATAAGGATGACAGGAAGCCCTTGTGTCAAACACCAAAATCCGCAACCTTCTATGACTCCCGGTTCAGGAGTTATTGCGGTTTGAAGTTTAACAAAATGGCCGCCGAACTGTCATAAGTAAAGTTAAAAATCCCGTAACTTTGGAAACCTTCGTCGGAGAAAGTTCGGGTTTTGGATGTACAGCTTGGCGTCACTTCAGGTATATCCTGAAAACCGTTTCAGCGACGAAAAATTTTTCAGGTCAAAAACTCCTGAAACTTAACTATGGTCAAAGTCCATACAATGCCCTGAGTTAAAGTGAAAAATCGAGTGCCATGGGCCCAATAGTTCCAGAGATATAACGCGTTGAAATCTTGAACCTAAAAAACCAAAATGGCCAAAAAATCAAACTTCGTCAATTCCAAAGCTATTGGGCACGTCCTTGGGCTCAACATAAGCCGAATACAAGCTCTGAACACAATGCTGTACTTAAATTTTATTTATTTCTATTTATTATTGAATTAAATGCAGAAAAGACTAAAAATTAAATATCTCAATAACGGTGCAATGTAAAAATTTGGAAGAAAACTGTTATAATAATGTTAATTGCTAAGTTAAATACTAAAGTAAGAAAATTATTAAATTAGTGAATTTCATGCATGAAAAATTTGGAAAAACTGAAAAAACGATAAAATACGAGTTTTCTCCAAAAATTTAGGTGTTAAAATTCTTATCTTATGCCAGGTGTCTTCATCAAATGAGCGCGCAGCAGGATCCACCGGAAAAATGAGGGGTCCTGCCTGAAGAATTTTCAGGATAATGACTCAAAAATCAGATGTTTATAATTGAATATCTTCGGTCTCAAGGGAGCAAAAATTCCGTTGCAAACGCCATTGAGCTTGTCAAATGATTCTTTTTAAGTGGTAAAAAAAACAGCTCTGTCAAACGTTGGGATCGATGAACTCGTGGTCAAAATTTGAGGTTAGATTTTCACTTTTCCTTTGTTTTCTCGGTAATGCGTGAGCAGATTTCAACTCACTCAGTGTCAGATGAATCCTCTAAGTGTCCGCCACAATCCGCTATCCAAAAACAGGTAGGTTCTCGATGTAATTTCAGAGTTGTGATGGTGTAAAGATTTTAGAAAACATAAATTTACTGGTTTTCTCGTGATTGTTTTTCACAGCGAGTTTTCCGACACAAAATTTTTTCACACACGTTTGCACTGCACTATTCCGCAAGTTTTGGTGTATCGCACGATGTTGTAACGCGACAAAATACCACAAAATAGATTTTTTAAAAGCGGAGCTTTGCAAAAACGTGGCGTTCTCGAGCGCGGTTGGACTCAGACTGGGTTAGGTTAGGTTAGGTTTTTTTTTTTTTTTTATACTCTCTACCTCTGACATTATCAAAGTCTATGCGAAAACTACTTCTCTTTCATACCAGTTCTCGCTAGCTTGCCTCTCGTACTTTTATTCTTCATACTGTGTCTTTCTATCATCATTCCTCAATCAGTCTTTTAATGGGTGGGGCTCCCAATTTTCTTACTACTCTATTATGACCTGACTATTCTATTCCCATACATTTTATGTTCCTTTTATCGGCGTTCCTATTATTGGCGAACAGGGGTAAATAACACTCTATTAGGGTTTTTATTTCTAGGAATTTACAGGACTTAAGTTTTGATTTACATTTTTGTTACTTATATTTAATTTACGTTCTACCTTACATATTAATGATTTTATATAAATTTACTACTTACTTATATTCTAATATTTATTATTTAAGGGGTGATTTACGTACATTCATTGTTTCGGGGTTTTGCATACACAATACATCTTTACAATTTAGTTTACTATACCTTATTTCTAAGTATTTTCCAATTTACATTTCTATTTTGTTCTACTGGCAATATACATTTTTGTTTACTTATCTATCTATTCATATGCATAACTAATATATCATACAATATAGTGGTTGCATACTTTATTGATCCGTTTTATTTCTTTTTATAACCCTTTTCACGATTTGACACAGTAGTCTAAAAATTTCTGTCTGCTTTTACTTGCTATTATTACTCCTATGTTTGCTTCATTTACTTCTGTGTCTAATTCTATTTCAATTTGATTTCTTTCATAGGCGTACGCAGGACAGCGAATCAGCAAATGTGGTACGGACTCCGCAACATTTGGGTCGCAAATACACGATGGATTCTCCTTACACTTGAAACGATAGAGATATTCAGAGAATCCACCGTGCCCCGTCATGACCTGAGTCAAGTTCCCGTCGATTTGTAGCTTCCTGATGATCCTGTACGCCGCCACCGCATCCGGGAAAAACATTTTGGTAACAGATGCCGTTGTTCCGGTTCTGTATCTGCTGTTCCACTCGTCAAGCGTTGCCGAACGAATACAGCGCTTGACGAATGAAACAGGACAAAGATCGTACTCCGGCCTCTTCTTACTCAAGGTGGCAGCCTCTTTTGCCAGCTGATCCACTCTTTCGTTGCCCTCAATCCCCGCGTGAGCCTTTATCCAGAACAAGTCAACTACCTTGTTCTGGAGAGAAAGTGCAGTTAAGTTTTCTCTTGCTTCCACTGCCAGGGGATGAAGGCAACTGTGTTTTTTCACTGTCATGAGAGCTGCCATTGAGTCGCTATAAATACCAAAGCTGGACGCCGCACTCTTCCGGATTTCCCGAGTTGCCCTGCATATCGCCAGGAGCTACGCCTGGTAGACCGTGCAGTAGTCTGGTAACGCCAACTTGAGGGTACGTATTTCGGCCTCGCTGTTCCACAGGGACAACGCAGCACCAACACGCCCCCCAATCTTGCTCCCGTCGGTGAAAATTCTCACCTCCGGTTTGGCGCTGGCGTCAACCTGCTCCCGGTCCACCAGACTTTTGAACTCCAGGGGATGCGGAGATTCCAACGCGGACACTGGCCTCTCCATCTCCCTGTCTCCCAATATTTGAAGTGACACTCCCTCTTGGCCTCATAAAGTGAGGCCATCTCACGAACTCGGAGATCCAGGGGGAGTATCCCCGCCAACAGGAGTACTGAGTGGAGGGAGACGGTACGATAGGCCTTACACATTTTTTGTGCTATTCCGCGTTGCACGACGCCCAGCTGTTTTTTGATTCCCAGTTTTCCTGCCTCTGAGGCCCATACGCTGGCAGCGTACAGGATAATTGGCTCTATTGTAGCAACATATATAATTTTGATTACTTCGGGGTTTAGTCCCCAGCTGATCCTTGCTGCCCTGCACAGCTGTTTATATACCCCAATTGCTTTTTTACAGACGTTCCTGACGTGCGTGTTAAACGTCAACTTGTCGTCGACGGTGACACCCAAGATCTTGACTTCTTTAGACATAGCTACCTCGACCCCGCCCATGCTCCGTCGTGGGGTGTCGTACTTCAGTTTTCTTGTAATAGTCATCGCATTTGTTTTTTGCGGCGCAAACTTTAACTTGTTGTCGACACCCCACGCCTGGACATGTTCTAGGGCGGCGTTTGCTTTTTGTTCTATTTGTAAAGCTGTGTCACCGTCGAAGACAAGGACCACGTCGTCCGCAAACGCCTGCACGTATACGCCTTGTCCTATCAACATTTTTAGGAGGGGATCCAGCAGCAAGTTCCAGAAGTTTGGGCCTCCAATAGAGCCTTGTACGCAGCCTTTGCTCGTGCCTTTGGAGAATTCTTCACCCGCATACCTGACCCTGACCCTCCTGTCCTTTAGGTAGCTGTCGATGACCCTCCTCAGGTTCAGCGGACACTTTTCCTCTGCCAGCCGGACCCTTATTGCTGGCCACCAGGCGCTATCGAAGGCTCCCTCTATGTCTAAAGATATAAGCACCACTATCTTTTTCAATTCAAGTTTTTCTTTTATGTGCTTTACAAGATCATAGAGGGAGTCTTCAGTGCTCCTTTGAGGCATGAATCCGTACTGGCGAGTACTCATCCTGGGTAAAATGTAGAACCTGAGGCGAGCCATCAACATCTTTTCAAATACCTTGCCTAGAACCGGTAAGGACCTATATGATTTTGGGGTGGTGTAGTCTCTTTTCCCATGTTTCTTTAGCACCACCACCGTGGCCTCCTTCCAGGTTTTCGGAAAATATCCAAATCTCAGGCATTGGTTCAGTAGAGCCAGGAAGGCAACGGGTTCCCCTCCAATGGCTTGGCTGCATATATCGGCTGTGAGGCCGTCCACTCCCGGCGCCTTTTTGGGATTGAATGATTCGCAAGCAGTTCTCAATTCATTCAGCGTAAAGGGTGGATCGTTAGAGTCTACTTCCTCATTTTCATTGACCTTTTCGGCTTTTTGTCTTATACTGCCATGATAGGTGTTGTCAGTACTTGTGAGGTCATCCGGATAAAAAGTCTCCGCTATCAATTTAACGGAAGTTTCTGCATCAAGCACCTTTCCGTTTTCCATCATAGGCTCATCCACCCCTCTTTGCGCTGTTCTCCCAATTACCCTGTAAATCCCCTCCCAAACCCCCTCTCTGTCCTGTTTATTACAGAACTCCTTCCAGCTCTCGGTTTGGGCTCGAGCTGCCTCCACCTCATATTCCCCTTTCTTTCTTAGGTACTCTTCGACGACCTTCGGTCTCCGGACTGGAGCAGCGCATCGCACCCTCCTTTTGCTAGTAGCGACGCTCTTTTTCATCGCCTCGAGTTTCTCCGACCACCATGGCATAGTTAGTTTTTCTTTGGATTTTTTGATGGGCATTGCAGCGCGGCATGCTTCCTGTATAATTTTTGTATAATTATTTGTGGTTATGTCTAAAGATTCTGTATTATTAATTTGGTCTATTGCAGTTTTGTGGAAGTTGTTTTCTGTTCTTAATTGAGTGAATTTCTCATGAAATTTAGCCCAATTGGCTTTTTTAGTATTGAACATGCGCGTAGTTCTTTGAATTTGTATCCCATTTGCTCTCTTTAATCGGACGTCAAAGAGTATGCCATTGTGGTCGGAGCTCGTGAGACCCTCGTCGACTTTCCAGTGCTCTACCAGCTCCAGGATGTCGTCGGAGCATGCGGTCAAATCAACATAACTGCTGATGCGCTGGCCCCCCCTAATGGTGTCGAAGGTCGGAATTTCTCCTGTGTTAAGGATATTCAGCCCGAGCCCCCCGAGAGTCGCACACATTTCCTCACCCCTGCGGTCAACCACCATGCTCCCCCACCAGGTGCTCTTCGCATTGGCGTCCCCTCCAACGAGAAATGGTTTTGAGCCGATGGTAATACTTACTTGTCTGAGGTGGTTTAAGTAAGGTTCCATTGGCTTATCCGGCTCAAAATAAAAGGAGGCGAGTGCGATCTCCCAAGCACCAGTTCGGATTCCCACCACGACTATATTCTCCGTGGTGAGTTTCGGGTACTGTCTCACTTTGATGTTTTGGTCGAAGACGGCAATTGCCGCCTTGACAGTCCCGTTTTCAACACCAGTGTCTTGGAAGATCCGCACTCCCCTCTGGCTCCTCATATCTCTTGAGCTGCCGACGTATGGCTCTTGCAAGAGTGCTACAGTAATACCTCGTTTCTCTGCCTCCAACAGCAGCTCGTTTGTTGCCAGTTTTTTCCGTTGGAGGTTGGCCTGTGCGAATTTAAAGGCGATTTTTTCCCCTGGTGCACCCTTAGCAATATGCAGTGGTTGACCGCGCTATTGCGTCCCATTTACGGCGGACGGGGCATTCGGAACTGAAAGCATTATGTTCTTTGCTTAGTATGTTCGCTCTCTCGCAGTTCCTACACACTGCCGTGCCCCCCGCCATCCAGTCTGGGCATTCGGTCTTCAGGTGAGGACCACCACAGTGACTACACAAGTCCGCCTTTTCCGGACAATACCTTCGCCCGTGCCCATAGGCCAGGCAGCGAGTGCATTGCATGAGAGGGGTCTGGTCTTCGGCCCGAACTCTCTGCAAGTCCACATGGACGTATCCCCTTTTTGTTATTCGCTGCCATAGCTCAGGGGACGTGCTGACCACTATGTGTACGGAATGCGGGTTCCTTGATTTTCTCCTATACCTAATTTCTATTCTATCGTCCCCATCACGGAGGCCGTGAAAAACGTCCCGATTCTGATTCCTCAGGGCTTTCTGAACATCGTCGTCTGTGTTCACTGCTAAGATGTCTCTGAGTATCAGCATCGGGTCCTTGTATTTCACAGCCTCCACGGTGAGGTTGGTGCCATTTCTTTCTAGTCTTTCTTTCACCTTGTCCCTCTCACCTTCCGTCTCGAACCCCATGACTACCTTCCTGTTCTTTGCCTTTCTCACCCTTTCAACCTTTATCCATCCTTCCTTTGCTTCCACCGCCTTCCTCACCCTTTCCAAAACTTCCTCCCCAGTCTCTGTTTCGTCCTTCGAGGTGACCACCACCGAGTGCAGCGTGTTACATTTTTCTAACGCCCCACCCGCAACCCAGGCTGAGGCCACCTTCGCGTACGAGGGTGTGTCAGTGTGCAACTTCTGCTCCTCCAGTGCTGTTTTCAGTTCCTCCATGCGCTTACTGTTTTGTTCCAGCAACTTGGAGTGCATCTCGATTTTATCTAGAAGGAGTATTGTATCTTCTGACTTATTTTTTTCAGTTACTTCTCCTTTGTCTACACTCTGTGTCAACTGTTCTCCCACTTCTGGGTGGCAGGGTTTTTCTTTTAGTGCATCAATCTCAACTGCAGCGTCTTTAATAAGTTTGTACATTGAATCGACTGCCAGAGTGATACCTGCCTTTATTTCTGACTTCAGGTTCCGCGATTCTCCCAGTTGGGTTTTCGCCCTCTGAAGCCAAGTGCGACCTTCAGTCACTCTGTCAGTCGATGCAATTGTCTTTTGCGACGCACCTGCGTCTTCCACTGCACTTCGCCGCTTTGTCTCCTTCGCAACTTGAGGTAGCGTAGCCTTTAGCGCTACCCTTGGAAGGGTTGACGGGATCTGCGCTAGCTTTTTTGGCGATACAGTGAAAGTGGCAGATGCCGCTGCCCTTGGGTCCCTAGCTTTGCTGTTCTCCCACTTCCCAATGCTCTTGCGAACACTTGGGGTGGGTGTCGTCTTAGGAGATGGTCCTGCCTTCTCTTTGTCAGCTGGGGAGTTAGTCTCTGGGGGTGTTTGCTTACGAGGTGTATGTGTGAGTGTCATGATGTCTTGTCCCGAGGTAGATTGTCCTCTATTAAAACTATAAATATCCTATTTTCTGGACTTGCTTTCCTTATCCCTGTATATGGGGGATAGTAAAAGTCAAACTAGAGGTATAGGCACAAAAAATAAAATGCCGCACTATCCCTGTAAAAGGAGGAAAGTGAGTAGTCACAACTGCAATTACTATCCCTGTACAAGGGGGATATCGTTTGGTGTAGTAAAGAGACGCGATCAATAAAGTATGCCCCCCTATTTCACAAATTACACAGTCAAAAATGAGGCACAGGCTTAAAACTAATTTATATATGAGTCCCTCTTTACTGGAGACTTGAGTTGGGTTTCACGTGTGTCACGGGCTGTTTTTAAGTCAATGACAAAAAGTGCAAAAGGGAAAGAAAAATTTTGGCTCTATGTAGAGCAGAACTCTACCCCTACAAAGAGAGGCCCCCTCAAGCCCCTTCGAATGAACCCAAACACGGCAACTCTACTTCAAAGGGTTCCGGAGATATGGCACTCCAAAATTTGGGTTAGCAATCCAAGATGGCGACCGAAACTGGGTTAAGTGCAGTTTTCTCCGGGACCGTTCGACCAAATTCCGCCGTTCTTGGGCTCCCCAGACTGGGCTCGACGAGATCTATCCCCGGGAGCAGGTTTCAGGCTGAAAAAAATTTTTCACAGGGATTTCAGCAAAACCACATTAGACCGACAGAGTAAGTCCCGCCAATGCCTCCCAAGAAAAAACGGATCTTCTACGACCCCCAGGTCGGAAGCTATCCAAATCTGAAATTTCGTTTGACAGTTCAAGAACTGTCAAAGTCAACTCTCGGCCCGGTATAACTCCCCCTCCAGTGGTCGCAGACTATCCGTGTTTGGGCTTGTCTGGTTTGGCTCGACTCACCCGGGCGCGCGAAGTGACTTTCAGGACTCTGAAAATTCTCAGCGCCAAAAAGCCTGAAAACCAGCTGATTGGGTAGAGGGTGACTCCCCAGGTCCCTTCTCGCAAACCGCAACCCTCCACGACCACCGGGACCGGAGCTATGTCCAGTCAAATCTTTTAAAGATGGCCGCCCAGCTGTCAAATGCCAACTTCGTGTGGCTATTACTCCGCAACCGTTTGTCGGAGAGAGATGCGGTTTCGACTCCTGTCCTTCCCCTTACCCCGACTAACCTCCAAAAGCTGTTTCAGGGCCGAAAAATTTCAGGCCACCAAAACGCCTGAAAGCCCAAAAATAATAATCTACAAGATATCCCAACGACAACCGTGAAAACCCGGAGCTTTTATCTTAATCGGTCCAGAAGTTATGGAGTTCCAAAGCAGTAAACCCAAAAACTAAAATGGCCGAAATTTGACTTTTTTCGCGCTGCTTGGCCTGTTTTAGCCCCAGGAGACCGAGATTTTGGTTATATAAGACGTTCTGTACTAGTAGAACCCGACTGTGATGACAAAATTGTTAAAAAGTTTATATTTCCTAATAAATGAACCAAAAATCTCTAAAATTCTATAACTCCAGAACGAAAAATTTTAAAAAATTCAAAAAATATACATAAAATACAGCAACTTAGTCTCTATACGTACAGAAAATAAAATTACAAAAAAACAAAAAAAATAGCTGTTTTTGATATAAAAACCGGTTTTCTCAGTTTAATTGAAATATCTCGGGAACCAACTATGAAAAAAATTATCTATAAAAGGATTTAAGCTAGGGACTCAAGCGCGCAACAGATTCTAATCAAAAATATGTATCTTCCCACTGTGGTTTCCGAGATATTTAATGTCCAAAATGAGTTTTTCTAATATAAATAACTCTAAAACTATCTTACATAAAATTATTCTGAGAGTGCAGGGGGTCCTCTCTGCTGGTGAAGTAGGGAGCCGCGAAGAAACGGCGTCCCTGCAACAGCTCCTTCTGCGACCTCGTGCACACGTGGTTTTTGTATTTTCCTTGTTATCTCTCGAATTTTCTTCTGGAAAATTCCAGAAAAATCTTGGACCGTAGATCCTTCCAACCCGCATAAGATGGTGAAATAAAAGTGGGGGGTCACCGCTTTCGTTTCCTTGTCGTAGGCCTTTTTGTGTTTCGACACTTAGGATATTATAACCTATTTATGGTTTTTCCTTTTTCTTCGATTTCCACTGTAATCCAATGGCGTCACTTTCACTTTGTGGCATGCGCCAACTCTTTACGCGTCGATTAACACTTAATTGACGAAAATCAGACAAGTTTTGACCACTTTTCTTAATTTTTGAGTGCGGAGCGACTTTAAAAACGATCCGACCGCCACGAGGGTTGGGGGGATACTGGGTTAGGTTAGGTTAGGTTAGGTTTTTTTTTTTTTTTTTTTTTTTTTTTTTTTTTTTTTTTTTTTATACCTGTCCGGGCGCCAAGGCCCGGCCCGCGAGCTAGCCTACATGGTTGTCCCCGGATATTTTTCCAGGATTATAGTACAGGAGGGGGTATATTTCATATCGTGTTTTTTATTTATTTCCTAACATGGCTTTTTCGCCTTTTGTAGATCTTTATTTATACAGTTCTTAGTAATTCTTATCTTTTACTACATTCACATTATTTATACCTTTTCTTATATCTAATTCAGTAAATCGACTTATTACATTTACTATTTTTCTTACAGCTATTTATTGCCTTAATTACTATTTGTTACATTCTTAAGACTACCTAATATCGTTTTTACATTTTTCTACATTTCTTATTACTATTTCTTATAACTATTACATTATTTACTTATTATTTATTTAATTAATCTTAATTTTACTTAATTACTGCACTTTTTTTTCTATTATTCTATTCTTATCTACAGGTTACAGTTTTGCTAATGTTTATATAAGTTATTATATAATTTAACAAATATTATATATCTATTTGTTTCTTTTGTTTACTATGTGGCATATTTTTATGCAGTATTCTTTAAAGTCGTTAGCGGAATGTTTATTGGTAAGAAGTGCACAAAGATTATCTTTACAAACTTTCATTCCTACTTTTTGTTCTAGGTCAAATCTATCCAGCGCGTGTGCAGGACAATCTATGAGCAAATGCGTGACGTCTTCGATTGCATTAGGTTCACAGACGCATGATGGACTCTCCTTGCACCTGAAACGGTTCAGGTACTGAGAGAATCCACCATGCCCCGTGAGCATCTGGGTGAGCTTTCCCTCCGGCTTGGCCTTGCGGACAAACCGGTACGCGGCAATCGCGTCAGGGAGGAACATTTTAGTTACTGACGCAGTGTCTCCGGCAATATAACGACTATTCCATACCTTAAGGGATGTTTGCCGTATTAGCCTTTTAATAAATGAAACTGGCACCTGGTCGTAGTCTGGTTTCCTCTTTGACGCTAAGGCCGCGCATTTGGCTAGATCGTCGGCGCGCTCGTTACCAGGCAGTCCTGCATGAGCTTTGACCCAGAACAAGGATACATCTTTGCCCTGAGTCACGGCCTTCCGCAGGTTCTCCCTCGTCTCCACAGCCAGAGGGTGAAGGGACCAGTGGTTCACGACCGTCTCCAGTGCGGCTCTCGAATCGCTATATAGACCATAGGTGACCTCCCTCCTTTTGAGGATGACGCTCGTGGCTTTACATATGGCTAGGAGCTCCGCCTGGTAGACTGTGCAGTATGCGGACAGACTGAGCTTGAGGTTCTGGATTTCGGCCTCACTATTCCATAAGGATAGCGCGGCCCCAACCCTCCCCTCAATCTTACTGCCGTCGGTGAATATTCGCACCTGCTGCACATTGTACCTGTTCACAAGGCTTTGGTCTACCAGTTGGATAATTTCCATTGCCATATGTTCCACCGGGTGAGGAGCTTCTGCAAACCTTACCGGGAGCTCCGTCTGTCTATCACCTAGTTCGGGCGGGGGTGACCCTCTTTTTGCCTCGTACAATGCGGCTGCTTCTTGTATTCTGAGGTCAAGAGGCAGTATCCCCGCCAACACTAGTGCCGAGTGTAGAGAAACTGTCCGGTACGATTTGCAGAGCTTCTGAGCGAAGCCCCTCTGCACCGTGTCGAGCAACTTGCGCACCCCGACCCTCCTTGATGCCGGTGCCCACACCGCAGAAGCATACATAATTATCGGCTCTATGGTGGCCGTATAAATGGAGCGAATGACGTCCGCGTGCAGCCCCCAATCAACCTTTGCAGCTTTGGAAAGCTGCTTGTAAATGTCAAGAGCCTTTCGGCATTGTAGCGCGACATGCGTATTAAAAGTAAGTCGGTCATCGATAGTTAGTCCTAGGATTTTGACCTCTCGTGACATGCCAACGCTGACTCCTCCCATGTTCAGCAGTGGGGTGTCGTACTTAAGTTTCTTGGTCAGAACCATTGCGCAAGTTTTGTGCGGCGCAAACTTCAACTTATTTCTGACTCCCCATTGCCGAACGTAGGCAAGCGCTGCGTTAGCCTGTCTCGAGATGTCAAGTCCAGTGTCTCCGTCAAAGACCATACACACGTCGTCAGCGAAAGCCTGCACGTACACACCCATCCGCTCCAGTTCCCGAAGTAGAGTGTCCAACAGAAGGTTCCATAGGATGGGACCACCGATTGACCCCTGCACGCAACCCTTGTTGGTGCTCCTAGTGCATTCTTCCCCAGCGAATCTTACACTGACTTTTCTGCAAGCCAGATAGCTATCCAGTAGCCTCCTGATATTTACCGGACACTTTTCCTCAGCCAGACGGATTCTAATGGCCGGCCACCATGCGCTGTCGAAGGCCCCCTCTATATCCAAGACACTAGAGTTACCAGCTTTTTACGCTCAATCAAACCCTTGATTCGGTGTATTAGCGTATAGAGGGCGTCCTCGGTGCTCTTCTGGAGCATGAATCCAAACTGGCGAGTACTAATCTTCGGTATGATGTGCCATTTAATCCTTGCTACTGTCATCTTCTCCAGGACCTTCCCCAAAACCGGCAATAGACCAATAGGTCTGTAAGCTTTGGGGTTCGTATAATCATCCTTGCCCGGTTTTCTCAGGACTACCACGGTTGCCTGCTTCCAGATGTCCGGAAAGTGTGCTAATTCTAGACACTTGTTGTAAAGGGCAAGGGATTCGTCCAGGTCCTGGTAGATAGCTCTGCTGCAGATATCTGCTGTGAAGCCATCCGCTCCCGGGGCCTTCTTTGGGTTGAAACTTCCCGCCGCGGTCTTTAGCTCCAGCAGTGTAAACGGTGGATCATGATTCTCATCATGTTTCCACTCATTTACCCGCTCTGCCGCATCTCTGGCACGGCGATGATCTTCGTTGTCAGTTTCCTCCAGGTCTTGTGGGTAGAATGTCTCCGCTAGTAAGTTCGCTGACTCTTTTGGGTTCAGGAATGCACCTTCTTTGGTTAAGGTCAAGTCTTCTTGTCTCCTGGTGGTCCTACGGATGACGCGGTAAATACCGTCCCATACTCCTTCCCTGTCCTGTCTTCTACAGAACTCCATCCAGCTTTCTATTTGGGCTTTCTTGGCTTGGCACTCATATTCTTCTTTCTTTTGCAGGTACTCAGTTACCACTATTTCTTTGCGGTACGGTGCCGCGTTCCTTATCTTTCGCCTGAAGGTAGTGGCAACTTTCTTCAGCCTGGCGAGCTCATCATTCCACCATGGGACCTTGAGTACCTCGGTACTCTTTTTTATAGGCATGCTGCTGTTACATGCCTCTGTAATAGCATTATTAAATTTAATTATCATGTTTTCTAACTCTAGGTTTGAATTGATGCAGTTAATTTTGTCGAGGCTAATATTATTTATTAATTTTTGTTCTGAAAGTGTTAGGTTGAAAAGGTCCCAGTTTGCCTTTTTGGTATTGAATAGTCTTGTGCTTCTTTGCACCCTAAGACCTCTACTCTTGCGGAGATTTATGTCAAGTAGGATGGCATTGTGGTCCGAGCTCGTCATTTCCTGGTCTACCCTCCAGTTGTCTACTAAATGTAGTAGATTTTCAGAGCAGGCTGTAATATCTACAAAACTGGTGTACGCCTTATTACCCCTGACGGTGTCAAAAGTAGGCGTATCACCTCTGTTGAGTACCTGCAATCCAGACTCTTCCAGGGTACCGGACATCTCAACTCCCCTGTGGTCTTCTATGGTGCTTCCCCACCAGGTACTCTTGGCGTTGCAATCGCCCCCTATTAGCAGTCCTCTTGAGCCCAGGTCCTCTCTGATCTTTCTGATCTGATCCAGGTATGGCCCTATGGGTTGGTCTGGTTCGAAGTAGAAGGACACCGCCGCGATTTCCCAAGCGGAAGTTCGGATCCTCAGCACAACAATATTGTTGGTCGTGAGTTTCGGGCACTGGATGACGTCAAGATCGTCGTCGAAGACAACGATAGCCGCCTTCACAGTCCCATCTCCTACTGCTGCACACTGGAAGACTCTCGCCCCACGGTAGTCCTTCATCCTTCTAACCCCCCCCACATACGGCTCCTGAATCAAGGCGAATGCGAGTTTTCGCTTGCTGGCCTCAATCATGAGTTCCGTGGTTGCCAGCTCTTTCCTCTGGAGGTTCGCCTGGGCTACTGCATATCTTCTGGTGGGGCTACCTACCCCGGAGCGACTTGTGACAACCTTAGCAGTACGCTACCTTAGCCCTAGCCAGTGCCTCCCACCTTCTACGCACCGGGCATTCGGAGCTAAATGCATTGTGCTCAGCGTTCTCTGCTTTAGCGTCCATGCAGTTGCAGCAAGTTGGTGGTGCTGCCGCCAGGTAATCCGCACATTCCGCTCTCAAGTGTGGTCCGCCACAATGGCTACACTTAGGGAGAGTGTCCTTGCAGAATCGTCTGCCATGTCCATAGGAGAGGCACATAGAACATTGCACTAACGGCGATTGGTCTGCGACCCGAACCTTCTGCATATCTATGTGCACTGCTCCTCTGTCCATCATTCGATTATAAATTTGAGGGGACACTCTCAGCGCGATGTGACTTGTGAGCGGGTTCCTGGCGCGACGCTTGAACTTTACGTCGACTCGGTCATCCCCCTTGTCGAGACCACCAAAGACATCCTTGTTCTGGTTCCTCAATGCGGTAAGGATGTCATCATTGCTATTAAAGGATAGCACGTCTTTGAGGACCAGCATCGGGTCCTGGTTTTTAACGTCCTCGACAATAAGGCGGCCGTCTGCACTCTGCAGTCGCTCCTTAAGCTTTTTCCTTTCCTCTTCCGTTCTACATCCTATTATGACCTTCTTATCTTTTACCTTTCTTACCCTCTCTACTGTTACCCAACCATCTTTAGCATTCACTGCCTTTCTTATTTCGCTCAATACCTGATCACCAGTGTAAGTATCGTCTTTTGACGCTATAGTGACGGAGTGTAGCGCGCTTCTTTCTGGTGTATGCCTTTTGGGCTGCGCTGCTGCCACACTCGCGTAGGAACAGGCTTGAGAGGCTACCTGTGATGCGATGGTTTCTCTCAGGGATACTATTTCCAATTGTGTTTTGTCAATTTTTTCCCCTTGTATTTTCAACATTTTAATTAATTCTTCCCCATCCCTTCCCATTGTCTTTCCCTGATTTCCCATATCCCTCTCTTGGGACCCTTTATCCTCCCTATCATTATGGCTAATTTTTATTTTGTTTACAGGTCCGGTTTCAGCTGTCATATCTTTTATAAGCTGGTACATCGCCTCTACCGCCTGAGTGATGCCAGCTTTGATGTCTGACCTCAGATTGCGAGACTCGCCAAGATGCGTCTTCGCTCTCTGAAGCCAGAGTCTACCTTCTTTCACTCTGTCGGCAGAAACCACCAACTTCGGCGACCCACTCGCAGTCTCTACAGAGCTTCGTCGTTTAGCGATGGTTTCAGAGGGCCGCGTGGCCTTCTGGATCTGCTTTGGGGGAGCCACTGGGATCTGCGTCAGTTTTCCAGGTGAAACAAGAAATGTGGCAGAGGCGGCGGTCTTTGATCCGTCTCCCCTGCCACTCTCCCATTCCCCAATGCTCTTGCGTACGCTGGGAGCCTGTGTCAACTTACCGGGGGAGGGTCCTGCCCTCTCCGATTCAGTCCGTGGGTTGGCAGAGCTAGTCTCTGTCACCTTGGTAGTCATTTTGCGGGGTGTGTGTTCGAGAGGCATGTTCAGGGGGGCTCAGTCGGTCGGTAACGTCAATCAGTAATACTTAGTCCTAAGAACACCGATTGGTGCTTTGACTATCCCTGTAAAGGGGGGATAGTGAAGAAGTCAGTACGGATGTGGAATTATTACTATCCCTGTAAAAGGGGGATAGCAAGAAAGTCAGTCTAGGCACGTCAGAATTTGTTTTAATATCCCTGTAAAAGGGGGATAGTGTCTTTTGTCAAAAAGGGGGTGCACACAACGTACTTATGAGCATAAATGTGAAATAAAAGAAACAACAATAAAAGAAAAACACGAAAAACTTTTTGACTCTATGTAGAGTCGGTCTCTACGGTTCAAGAGATAGCTCTTCCCAAGCCCTTCCAAATAAACCCAAACAACACGGCTCTAGCCCAAAGGGTTCCGGAGATACAGGAGTTTAAAATTTTGGTTTCCAATCCAAGATGGCGCTCAAAAATGGTTAAAAGTGGTTTTCTCCTGAACCCCTTGTCCGATTTCCACCGTGCTTGGGCTCTCCCGGCTGCGCTCGAGGAGCTTTATCCCTCGGGATAAGATTCGGGAAGAAATAATTTACCGTGCTGTATTCCCTAAATTACACGTTAGTCGAACAGAACGGAGCCAGCCAATGCCCACAGAAAAAACCCGAGTCCTCCACGACCCACGGTTCGGGAGTTATCCAAGTCTAAAATTTAATCTGACAGTTGGAGAACTGTCAAATCCAGACTTCAACCCGGTATAACTCCACCACCCGCGGCCGCAGAACACTCGTGCCTGGGCTCATTCAGCTTGGCTCAAGTAGCCCCGTCCCGTCTTGTGGTTTTCAGGATCCTGAAAATTTTCAGCTTCAAAACACCTGAAACCTAGTGGATCGGACAGAGGTCGTCCCCGCAAATACTCCCGCGAAAACGGCAACCCTCTACGACGCCAGAGTCCGGAGCTATGAAGCGGCGAAGAATTTCAAAATGGCCGCCCAGCTGTCAAAGGCCAAACTCAAGTGGCTGTAACTCCGCGACCGTTTGTCGGAGAGAGCTGCGGTCTCGAAAGCAGTACCTGCCCAGACGCCCCCTATCCGCCAAGACCGGTTTCAGGACTAAAAATTTTCAGGCCTGAAAAACGCCTGAAAATGTAAGAGCTATCTCCGCACGTGTGTTTCACTAAACAATGCGAAAATCTGAGTTTTCTACGACCAATAGCTTCGGAGATATTTATATTTTTACGCTACAACCTATAAAAACCAAAATGGCCGAAAGTTCAATTTTGTTCAATTTCAAAGCTATTGGACGCGACTTTGGACTCAATCCTAAAGTAAAACACGTTTAAAATACAATTTTGCACTCAAATTATAATAATTTCTATATATTAATAAGATATTGAAGAAATTAACAAAAAATTCAATATCTTCTAAGTCACTAAATATAAAAATTTCGAAAAAATTAAATAAAATGTGTTAATTACTAATCTACGAAGCTAAATACAAAAAATTTAATTTTGCGAAAATTTATAATAGAAAATTTTAGAAAAACCAGAAAAAAATTAAAAATTTAGTTTTTTCCAACAAAAAAGGTCCAAAAAATCTTAGCTTAATTTAGATGTCTTCGTCAGGTGAGCGCGCAGCAAAATCCACCAGAAAAAAGAGGGGTCCTGCCTGAAGAATTTTCAGTACAGGAGCTTAAAGTTCCGATACACTAACCTGAATATCTTCGGTTCCGTAAGAGGTAAAATTCAGTTCTTGACTTCTTCGTAATGTCCTTGTAGATCTTCTTGAGCTGTCAAAAAACCAGCCTCCTCTGACGCTGGGATCGACAACCTCGTGGTCAGAAATATAGGTTATGTTTTTATTGTTTTCCACTTTTCTCCGTGATGCGTTGGTGGATTTCCAGCCAGGTAGGTTCAAACGATGTCACAGGGTAGCCCCCAGGTTTGGATGTCGGAAAACAAGTAGGTCGTCGATGTACTTGTAGACTTATGAGGCTTTAAAGATTCTCAACAACATAATTTGTTGGTTTTTCCGTTATAAGTTTTCACACACTGTTTTCCGTCACTGAACTTTTGGTCGCACGCATGCACGGCACAAAACCACAACTTTTGGTATATTGCACGATATCGTAGCGCGAAAAAATACCACTAAAAAGATTTTTTAAGTACGGAGCCTCGCAAAAACGTGGTGTTTTCGAGCGCGGTTGGACTCAGACTGGTTAGGTTAGGTTAGGTTAGGTTAGGTTAGGTTAGGTTAGGTTAGGTTAGGTTAGGTTAGGTTAGGTTAGGTTAGGTTAGGTTAGGTTAGGTTAGGTTAGGTTAGGTTAGGTTAGGTTAGGTTAGGTTAGGTTAGGTTAGGTTAGGTTAGGTTAGGTTAGGTTAGGTTAGGTTAGGTTAGGTTAGGTTAGGTTAGGTTAGGTTAGGTTAGGTTAGGTTAGGTTAGGTTAGGTTAGGTTAGGTTAGGTTAGGTTAGGTTAGGTTAGGTTAGGTTAGGTTAGGTTAGGTTAGGTTAGGTTAGGTTAGGTTAGGTTAGGTTAGGTTAGGTTAGGTTAGGTTAGGTTAGGTTAGGTTAGGTTAGGTTAGGTTAGGTTAGGTTAGGTTAGGTTAGGTTAGGTTAGGTTAGGTTAGGTTAGGTTAGGTTAGGTTAGGTTAGGTTAGGTTAGGTTAGGTTAGGTTAGGTTAGGTTAGGTTAGGTTAGGTTAGGTTAGGTTAGGTTAGGTTAGGTTAGGTTAGGTTAGGTTAGGTTAGGTTAGGTTAGGTTAGGTTAGGTTAGGTTAGGTTAGGTTAGGTTAGGTTAGGTTAGGTTAGGTTAGGTTAGGTTAGGTTAGGTTAGGTTAGGTTAGGTTAGGTTAGGTTAGGTTAGGTTAGGTTAGGTTAGGTTAGGTTAGGTTAGGTTAGGTTAGGTTAGGTTAGGTTAGGTTAGGTTAGGTTAGGTTAGGTTAGGTTAGGTTAGGTTAGGTTAGGTTAGGTTAGGTTAGGTTAGGTTAGGTTAGGTTAGGTTAGGTTAGGTTAGGTTAGGTTAGGTTAGGTTAGGTTAGGTTAGGTTAGGTTAGGTTAGGTTAGGTTAGGTTAGGTTAGGTTAGGTTAGGTTAGGTTAGGTTAGGTTAGGTTAGGTTAGGTTAGGTTAGGTTAGGTTAGGTTAGGTTAGGTTAGGTTAGGTTAGGTTAGGTTAGGTTAGGTTAGGTTAGGTTAGGTTAGGTTAGGTTAGGTTAGGTTAGGTTAGGTTAGGTTAGGTTAGGTTAGGTTAGGTTAGGTTAGGTTAGGTTAGGTTAGGTTAGGTTAGGTTAGGTTAGGTTAGGTTAGGTTAGGTTAGGTTAGGTTAGGTTAGGTTAGGTTAGGTTAGGTTAGGTTAGGTTAGGTTAGGTTAGGTTAGGTTAGGTTAGGTTAGGTTAGGTTAGGTTAGGTTAGGTTAGGTTAGGTTAGGTTAGGTTAGGTTAGGTTAGGTTAGGTTAGGTTAGGTTAGGTTAGGTTAGGTTAGGTTAGGTTAGGTTAGGTTAGGTTAGGTTAGGTTAGGTTAGGTTAGGTTAGGTTAGGTTAGGTTAGGTTAGGTTAGGTTAGGTTAGGTTAGGTTAGGTTAGGTTAGGTTAGGTTAGGTTAGGTTAGGTTAGGTTAGGTTAGGTTAGGTTAGGTTAGGTTAGGTTAGGTTAGGTTAGGTTAGGTTAGGTTAGGTTAGGTTAGGTTAGGTTAGGTTAGGTTAGGTTAGGTTAGGTTAGGTTAGGTTAGGTTAGGTTAGGTTAGGTTAGGTTAGGTTAGGTTAGGTTAGGTTAGGTTAGGTTAGGTTAGGTTAGGTTAGGTTAGGTTAGGTTAGGTTAGGTTAGGTTAGGTTAGGTTAGGTTAGGTTAGGTTAGGTTAGGTTAGGTTAGGTTAGGTTAGGTTAGGTTAGGTTAGGTTAGGTTAGGTTAGGTTAGGTTAGGTTAGGTTAGGTTAGGTTAGGTTAGGTTAGGTTAGGTTAGGTTAGGTTAGGTTAGGTTAGGTTAGGTTAGGTTAGGTTAGGTTAGGTTAGGTTAGGTTAGGTTAGGTTAGGTTAGGTTAGGTTAGGTTAGGTTAGGTTAGGTTAGGTTAGGTTAGGTTAGGTTAGGTTAGGTTAGGTTAGGTTAGGTTAGGTTAGGTTAGGTTAGGTTAGGTTAGGTTAGGTTAGGTTAGGTTAGGTTAGGTTAGGTTAGGTTAGGTTAGGTTAGGTTAGGTTAGGTTAGGTTAGGTTAGGTTAGGTTAGGTTAGGTTAGGTTAGGTTAGGTTAGGTTAGGTTAGGTTAGGTTAGGTTAGGTTAGGTTAGGTTAGGTTAGGTTAGGTTAGGTTAGGTTAGGTTAGGTTAGGTTAGGTTAGGTTAGGTTAGGTTAGGTTAGGTTAGGTTAGGTTAGGTTAGGTTAGGTTAGGTTAGGTTAGGTTAGGTTAGGTTAGGTTAGGTTAGGTTAGGTTAGGTTAGGTTAGGTTAGGTTAGGTTAGGTTAGGTTAGGTTAGGTTAGGTTAGGTTAGGTTAGGTTAGGTTAGGTTAGGTTAGGTTAGGTTAGGTTAGGTTAGGTTAGGTTAGGTTAGGTTAGGTTAGGTTAGGTTAGGTTAGGTTAGGTTAGGTTAGGTTAGGTTAGGTTAGGTTAGGTTAGGTTAGGTTAGGTTAGGTTAGGTTAGGTTAGGTTAGGTTAGGTTAGGTTAGGTTAGGTTAGGTTAGGTTAGGTTAGGTTAGGTTAGGTTAGGTTAGGTTAGGTTAGGTTAGGTTAGGTTAGGTTAGGTTAGGTTAGGTTAGGTTAGGTTAGGTTAGGTTAGGTTAGGTTAGGTTAGGTTAGGTTAGGTTAGGTTAGGTTAGGTTAGGTTAGGTTAGGTTAGGTTAGGTTAGGTTAGGTTAGGTTAGGTTAGGTTAGGTTAGGTTAGGTTAGGTTAGGTTAGGTTAGGTTAGGTTAGGTTAGGTTAGGTTAGGTTAGGTTAGGTTAGGTTAGGTTAGGTTAGGTTAGGTTAGGTTAGGTTAGGTTAGGTTAGGTTAGGTTAGGTTAGGTTAGGTTAGGTTAGGTTAGGTTAGGTTAGGTTAGGTTAGGTTAGGTTAGGTTAGGTTAGGTTAGGTTAGGTTAGGTTAGGTTAGGTTAGGTTAGGTTAGGTTAGGTTAGGTTAGGTTAGGTTAGGTTAGGTTAGGTTAGGTTAGGTTAGGTTAGGTTAGGTTAGGTTAGGTTAGGTTAGGTTAGGTTAGGTTAGGTTAGGTTAGGTTAGGTTAGGTTAGGTTAGGTTAGGTTAGGTTAGGTTAGGTTAGGTTAGGTTAGGTTAGGTTAGGTTAGGTTAGGTTAGGTTAGGTTAGGTTAGGTTAGGTTAGGTTAGGTTAGGTTAGGTTAGGTTAGGTTAGGTTAGGTTAGGTTAGGTTAGGTTAGGTTAGGTTAGGTTAGGTTAGGTTAGGTTAGGTTAGGTTAGGTTAGGTTAGGTTAGGTTAGGTTAGGTTAGGTTAGGTTAGGTTAGGTTAGGTTAGGTTAGGTTAGGTTAGGTTAGGTTAGGTTAGGTTAGGTTAGGTTAGGTTAGGTTAGGTTAGGTTAGGTTAGGTTAGGTTAGGTTAGGTTAGGTTAGGTTAGGTTAGGTTAGGTTAGGTTAGGTTAGGTTAGGTTAGGTTAGGTTAGGTTAGGTTAGGTTAGGTTAGGTTAGGTTAGGTTAGGTTAGGTTAGGTTAGGTTAGGTTAGGTTAGGTTAGGTTAGGTTAGGTTAGGTTAGGTTAGGTTAGGTTAGGTTAGGTTAGGTTAGGTTAGGTTAGGTTAGGTTAGGTTAGGTTAGGTTAGGTTAGGTTAGGTTAGGTTAGGTTAGGTTAGGTTAGGTTAGGTTAGGTTAGGTTAGGTTAGGTTAGGTTAGGTTAGGTTAGGTTAGGTTAGGTTAGGTTAGGTTAGGTTAGGTTAGGTTAGGTTAGGTTAGGTTAGGTTAGGTTAGGTTAGGTTAGGTTAGGTTAGGTTAGGTTAGGTTAGGTTAGGTTAGGTTAGGTTAGGTTAGGTTAGGTTAGGTTAGGTTAGGTTAGGTTAGGTTAGGTTAGGTTAGGTTAGGTTAGGTTAGGTTAGGTTAGGTTAGGTTAGGTTAGGTTAGGTTAGGTTAGGTTAGGTTAGGTTAGGTTAGGTTAGGTTAGGTTAGGTTAGGTTAGGTTAGGTTAGGTTAGGTTAGGTTAGGTTAGGTTAGGTTAGGTTAGGTTAGGTTAGGTTAGGTTAGGTTAGGTTAGGTTAGGTTAGGTTAGGTTAGGTTAGGTTAGGTTAGGTTAGGTTAGGTTAGGTTAGGTTAGGTTAGGTTAGGTTAGGTTAGGTTAGGTTAGGTTAGGTTAGGTTAGGTTAGGTTAGGTTAGGTTAGGTTAGGTTAGGTTAGGTTAGGTTAGGTTAGGTTAGGTTAGGTTAGGTTAGGTTAGGTTAGGTTAGGTTAGGTTAGGTTAGGTTAGGTTAGGTTAGGTTAGGTTAGGTTAGGTTAGGTTAGGTTAGGTTAGGTTAGGTTAGGTTAGGTTAGGTTAGGTTAGGTTAGGTTAGGTTAGGTTAGGTTAGGTTAGGTTAGGTTAGGTTAGGTTAGGTTAGGTTAGGTTAGGTTAGGTTAGGTTAGGTTAGGTTAGGTTAGGTTAGGTTAGGTTAGGTTAGGTTAGGTTAGGTTAGGTTAGGTTAGGTTAGGTTAGGTTAGGTTAGGTTAGGTTAGGTTAGGTTAGGTTAGGTTAGGTTAGGTTAGGTTAGGTTAGGTTAGGTTAGGTTAGGTTAGGTTAGGTTAGGTTAGGTTAGGTTAGGTTAGGTTAGGTTAGGTTAGGTTAGGTTAGGTTAGGTTAGGTTAGGTTAGGTTAGGTTAGGTTAGGTTAGGTTAGGTTAGGTTAGGTTAGGTTAGGTTAGGTTAGGTTAGGTTAGGTTAGGTTAGGTTAGGTTAGGTTAGGTTAGGTTAGGTTAGGTTAGGTTAGGTTAGGTTAGGTTAGGTTAGGTTAGGTTAGGTTAGGTTAGGTTAGGTTAGGTTAGGTTAGGTTAGGTTAGGTTAGGTTAGGTTAGGTTAGGTTAGGTTAGGTTAGGTTAGGTTAGGTTAGGTTAGGTTAGGTTAGGTTAGGTTAGGTTAGGTTAGGTTAGGTTAGGTTAGGTTAGGTTAGGTTAGGTTAGGTTAGGTTAGGTTAGGTTAGGTTAGGTTAGGTTAGGTTAGGTTAGGTTAGGTTAGGTTAGGTTAGGTTAGGTTAGGTTAGGTTAGGTTAGGTTAGGTTAGGTTAGGTTAGGTTAGGTTAGGTTAGGTTAGGTTAGGTTAGGTTAGGTTAGGTTAGGTTAGGTTAGGTTAGGTTAGGTTAGGTTAGGTTAGGTTAGGTTAGGTTAGGTTAGGTTAGGTTAGGTTAGGTTAGGTTAGGTTAGGTTAGGTTAGGTTAGGTTAGGTTAGGTTAGGTTAGGTTAGGTTAGGTTAGGTTAGGTTAGGTTAGGTTAGGTTAGGTTAGGTTAGGTTAGGTTAGGTTAGGTTAGGTTAGGTTAGGTTAGGTTAGGTTAGGTTAGGTTAGGTTAGGTTAGGTTAGGTTAGGTTAGGTTAGGTTAGGTTAGGTTAGGTTAGGTTAGGTTAGGTTAGGTTAGGTTAGGTTAGGTTAGGTTAGGTTAGGTTAGGTTAGGTTAGGTTAGGTTAGGTTAGGTTAGGTTAGGTTAGGTTAGGTTAGGTTAGGTTAGGTTAGGTTAGGTTAGGTTAGGTTAGGTTAGGTTAGGTTAGGTTAGGTTAGGTTAGGTTAGGTTAGGTTAGGTTAGGTTAGGTTAGGTTAGGTTAGGTTAGGTTAGGTTAGGTTAGGTTAGGTTAGGTTAGGTTAGGTTAGGTTAGGTTAGGTTAGGTTAGGTTAGGTTAGGTTAGGTTAGGTTAGGTTAGGTTAGGTTAGGTTAGGTTAGGTTAGGTTAGGTTAGGTTAGGTTAGGTTAGGTTAGGTTAGGTTAGGTTAGGTTAGGTTAGGTTAGGTTAGGTTAGGTTAGGTTAGGTTAGGTTAGGTTAGGTTAGGTTAGGTTAGGTTAGGTTAGGTTAGGTTAGGTTAGGTTAGGTTAGGTTAGGTTAGGTTAGGTTAGGTTAGGTTAGGTTAGGTTAGGTTAGGTTAGGTTAGGTTAGGTTAGGTTAGGTTAGGTTAGGTTAGGTTAGGTTAGGTTAGGTTAGGTTAGGTTAGGTTAGGTTAGGTTAGGTTAGGTTAGGTTAGGTTAGGTTAGGTTAGGTTAGGTTAGGTTAGGTTAGGTTAGGTTAGGTTAGGTTAGGTTAGGTTAGGTTAGGTTAGGTTAGGTTAGGTTAGGTTAGGTTAGGTTAGGTTAGGTTAGGTTAGGTTAGGTTAGGTTAGGTTAGGTTAGGTTAGGTTAGGTTAGGTTAGGTTAGGTTAGGTTAGGTTAGGTTAGGTTAGGTTAGGTTAGGTTAGGTTAGGTTAGGTTAGGTTAGGTTAGGTTAGGTTAGGTTAGGTTAGGTTAGGTTAGGTTAGGTTAGGTTAGGTTAGGTTAGGTTAGGTTAGGTTAGGTTAGGTTAGGTTAGGTTAGGTTAGGTTAGGTTAGGTTAGGTTAGGTTAGGTTAGGTTAGGTTAGGTTAGGTTAGGTTAGGTTAGGTTAGGTTAGGTTAGGTTAGGTTAGGTTAGGTTAGGTTAGGTTAGGTTAGGTTAGGTTAGGTTAGGTTAGGTTAGGTTAGGTTAGGTTAGGTTAGGTTAGGTTAGGTTAGGTTAGGTTAGGTTAGGTTAGGTTAGGTTAGGTTAGGTTAGGTTAGGTTAGGTTAGGTTAGGTTAGGTTAGGTTAGGTTAGGTTAGGTTAGGTTAGGTTAGGTTAGGTTAGGTTAGGTTAGGTTAGGTTAGGTTAGGTTAGGTTAGGTTAGGTTAGGTTAGGTTAGGTTAGGTTAGGTTAGGTTAGGTTAGGTTAGGTTAGGTTAGGTTAGGTTAGGTTAGGTTAGGTTAGGTTAGGTTAGGTTAGGTTAGGTTAGGTTAGGTTAGGTTAGGTTAGGTTAGGTTAGGTTAGGTTAGGTTAGGTTAGGTTAGGTTAGGTTAGGTTAGGTTAGGTTAGGTTAGGTTAGGTTAGGTTAGGTTAGGTTAGGTTAGGTTAGGTTAGGTTAGGTTAGGTTAGGTTAGGTTAGGTTAGGTTAGGTTAGGTTAGGTTAGGTTAGGTTAGGTTAGGTTAGGTTAGGTTAGGTTAGGTTAGGTTAGGTTAGGTTAGGTTAGGTTAGGTTAGGTTAGGTTAGGTTAGGTTAGGTTAGGTTAGGTTAGGTTAGGTTAGGTTAGGTTAGGTTAGGTTAGGTTAGGTTAGGTTAGGTTAGGTTAGGTTAGGTTAGGTTAGGTTAGGTTAGGTTAGGTTAGGTTAGGTTAGGTTAGGTTAGGTTAGGTTAGGTTAGGTTAGGTTAGGTTAGGTTAGGTTAGGTTAGGTTAGGTTAGGTTAGGTTAGGTTGGTTAGGTTAGGTTAGGTTAGGTTAGGTTAGGTTAGGTTAGGTTAGGTTAGGTTAGGTTAGGTTAGGTTAGGTTAGGTTAGGTTAGGTTAGGTTAGGTTAGGTTAGGTTAGGTTAGGTTAGGTTAGGTTAGGTAGGTTAGGTTAGGTTAGGTTAGGTTAGGTTAGGTTAGGTTAGGTTAGGTTAGGTTAGGTTAGGTTAGGTTAGGTTAGGTTAGGTTAGGTTAGGTTAGGTTAGTTAGGTTAGGTTAGGTTAGGTTAGGTTAGGTTAGGTTAGGTTAG